>MU191344.1:0-17672 GCA_016904865.1 Pissodes strobi
CAAGTCTACAGTCCTTCATTTCGAAGGCGACTGCGGTGGTCCTTTAGTTTCAAAGGAGTCGCACCAACGACGAGATCCATAAAAGAGTGAAAACATAAAAGTATGCTTGGTGTAGAGGAATGTTGTTTCGCTTCCTCGGTGGACTACAAGAAGTAGCCACCACATCGCTCATCAGGGTACCGACAACCTAACTATAAACCAGCATGTAAAGCGAAACAACATTCCTCTACACCAAGCATACTTTTATGTTTTCACTCTTTTATGGATCTCGTCGTTGGTGCGACTCCTTTGAAACTAAAGGACCACCGCAGTCGCCTTCGAAATGAAGGACTGTAGACTTGATTCCTTGAGCGCTGCTCGATAATTTTCCATTTTTTCATTTCCATGCCATTTGGCGATAATTTACATACTGGTGTATAGTTAGGTTGTCGGTACCCTGATGAGCGATGTGGTGGCTACTCATGAGCAATACCTATGAAGAATTTGTTAAATTGGTTGGGAGGTATATTTACACCCTCACCCCCATCCTTTCTAACTATGCCACGATGTTTGTTAATTATATTCCACATGCATTTTATGGGATTAGAAGCATTACGTATTAGAGTATCATTTGCTGATTTTTTAGCATTTTTTATTGCAGCTTTATACTGGTTTTTATATGTATTTTTATGTTGTTTTAAAGCAAGAGTAGGGTGCTTACTATATAGCTCACTTAACAAATTTAGATGTGTCTAAGATCATCATTAAACCAAACGAATTTGATCATTTCTTTTTTGATATGTTTTTTCAGGAAATGATTTTAAAAAAGCATCTGACAGACATTCACTAAACATAGAAAACTTTTTATTTGCATTAATATTGGAGTCATTTAAAAAATCCCACCCAAACTGCTGAATACAATTATTATAAAAATTGAACTTACCCACCTCTGTCAAGGGCCTAGAAGTTATTTTAGTGGTTTTTATATCTAATTTTTGTATAGTTATAGGAAAATTAATGATCTGCCCTCGGTGGTCAGAGAAAGATGAATTAACAACTGAAACAATGCAATTTAGATAATTAAAAGTAAGAAATATATTATCCAGGCATGAGTCTTGACGAGTAGGCTCTATTACCATTTATTTTAAGCCGTATGATTCCAATAAACAACATAGGTCTCTACACTCCCCGCTCTCAGTGCCAAAATGAACATTGAAGTCTCCAGCTAATACCACTTTATTATGACAGCCAATTTGGCTCAACGCACCCTCAAGAACTTGTAAGAAGGTGTCAAAATTGCCGGATGGTGACCTATATAAATTCAAAATATAGATTTTAATTTTTTTTATAAAAACTCCGCATAATTCGATAGTTTTCTCCACAGCCAGTGCATCCACACCAGTCAAAGCTGAATATTCCAAACATGGATCCAGGAAAATCGCTGAACCACCCCATTGAGCTCCATCTCTGCCTCGATCCCTACAGAATGCTGCCGCTTTCATATATTTTCCAACACGTGTTAACTCTATTTCATTAGAACTAAGCCAGTGTTCATGTATGCAGACAATATTAACGCCCCGTTCTTCCAAGAATCCCTCAAGTAGACTTACTTTATTTCGCAAGGATTAAATATTGATGTGAAACAAGCTGATTAAAGTTTCTAGGTTTGATGAACCTGTGGAGTCCCCAGGCGTTGAAGGTTCAGAAAATGGTTTATTGCGATACCTTTCGGCCACAAATCGGGCGTCATTGCTTCATTACGCTTACTTACTCGTACTGCAAGCTTGAAGGAACTTCTGTCCTTGTCTTTTTTTGTCCGCATTTTGTAGCAAGTGCAGTCTTTAATTCCCTTGTTGTTCAGATAGTCCATGATTGCTTCTGGTGTCGTGCTTGGAACAAAACCTGAGATGAAAATCCAGGCCAGTTGTTTCAGACGCCACTAAAACTCACCGGATCCTGGCCAATCGGGTGATGGGTCCGCCCACGCGACGTGACAGTTTAACTTTTAGAGGTTAGCGGTAAAAAAAAACGATGTTTACATTTTGTCAAGACCAAAGACCATAGAGGAATATAAAAGTAATATTCCTCTATGGTCAAGACGTGTAAGGTGTTTAATTTCAACGATTTCTCCCTGAATTTGCATTATTTATGAATATTTTTAGTCTAGTTACTTTCTAGACATATTTATTTAGTGTGTTCAAGTATTCTCCGAGAAATAGGACTCAAGGAAATACTATTGCATCGAGAATAATTTAAGACTGTTTTGGTAAGTTCATTTCATTTCTAATGTATAGATTATAGATTTGTTTGCAGATTTAATACTATTAAGTCTACTAATAGTACTGTTTTTTTTTCTGATTTGCAGGTACAAAGTGGATATAATCTTATATTCTTTAGTGCTTGAGGCGAGAGATAAAGATGGATATCTTGAAAAAATATGTCTTGGTCATACCTAGATCCATATAATATCAAACGAAGACTGTTCTGACAGAATTTCCACCCAGATTGTAATGTATTTAGACCATACAAAGAGATGGTCTCATACAAAGAGGGCATATAGGTACAATGGAGGAAATGAAAACAAGTATCAAAGCTTATAATCAGTATGCTTGTTAGGAAAGCAGCTGCAGTCATTGACATCTTACATTTTAGTATCTATATATACTTGGAAAGGTAACTAACATTGTTGTAATTTAATACGTATACATAATCAGAAAATATTTTTGTTACACCTATGTACTCTGACGAGTAAATTTTTGTATGTATTCTTATTAAGTAGAATGTATTTATTGTATTTTATACAGTATTAATTTTTTTCAGAATATACACTTATAGAGATATTATAACCCATAGAACCATCCACAGCAGCACAAATAAATTTTACAAGTGGGAAAAAAACATTTGAAATTCCTGTTTTTCACAGAGACGAGGAGGAGCACACAAAATTGCAGAAACAATGAACAGAACTGAGGTAAAACAGGTAGGATTTGGAGAATTTCAGGTAAAGTCTTCAAAAGGTGAATATTATTATAATGTTTCTTATAATAAGTTATTATATGTTTTTATAAAATGACATTTTATATTTATTTTAAGGTGCATGAAACAATTTGGTACAATAATGGAGCAAGTAAACAAAGCAACCACTTACATGTATGCAGTTTTAACATATTAATTGTGTATAGATTCTAAATGGTAATACTGTAGAGATACTTATAATTAGTTACATTTATAGTTTTTAAGTAAATATTGTACTTTTCTTATTTTAAAAAATATGTGATAATTTGATATAACATCACTCGTAAGTTTTTTTGCAGTTTATACTTACGAGCTGTAATCGAAACTGCGGATTTCTTAAATTAAATTGGACTTTCAAAATATCTAGTCTATTTTTTCCATAATGATTTACCTAGGTAGGTATATTTTATGCCACGCCTGTGTGCCATGTAAAATATGCGTGAAACAATAATGATATTCTCTAAATTATCATTCCATTCATTAAAAAAAATGTTATGGGCAAATGCTTATTATAGTGCATAATAATTTGATGTCAAAATAATGAAGAAAATAATTAACAATATTATCACAATAGTGTTTTATTACATAATAATATGAAAAAATCAAGTATCAAGTCTTACAAAAATAAATAGTTTCTTAACAATATTAAAGAAAGTACACCTATATAAAAATAATTTCTCTTCATGTAAGTTACTTATTTCAGATCTTGCAAAAGAGTGCTTCTTTCTGGAGGGACATTTTACTCCTCCTCGTCTCTGTGAAAAACAGGAATTTCGAATGTTTTTTTCCCACTTTTAAAACTTATTTGTCCTGCTATGGATGGTTCTATGGGTTATATCATTTCTGTAACTGCATATCCTGAAATAAATTAATACTGTATACATACATTCTACTTAAGAATACATACAAAAATTAACTCGTCAAAGCACATAGGTGTAACAAAAATATTTTCTGATTATGTATAAGTATAAATTATAACAATGTTAGTTACCTTTCCAAGTATATATAGATACTAAAATGTAAGATGTCAATGACTACAGCTGCTTTCTTCACAAGCAGACTAGACTACGAGAAGTAGCTTCGATACTTGTTTTCATTTCCTCCATTGTACCTATATGCCCGTTTTGTATGAGCCTGTCTCTTTGTATGGTCTAAATAAATTACAATCTGGGTGGAAATTCTGTCAGAACAGTCTTCGTTTGATATTATATGGATCTAGGTATGCCTAAGACATATTTTTTCAAGATATCCATCTTTATGTATCACTTCAAGCACTAAAGAATATGAGATTATATCCACTTTGTACCTGCAAATCAGAAAAAACCAGTACTATTAGTAGACTTATTACCTACTATAATTAACTCGAACAAACTTTTAAGTAAGTAGTTGAAATTATTTTGAAATATTACTTTAATAGCATTAAATCTGAAAACAAATCTATACATTAGAAATGAACTTACCAAAACAGCCTTAAATTATTCTCGATGTAATAGTATTTCCTTGAGTCCTATTACTCGGAGAATACTTGAACACACTAAATAAATATGTCTCTAGAAAGTATCTATCTAAAAATATTCATAAATAATGCAAATTCACGGAGAAATCGTTAAAATTACACATCTTGACAAAATGTAAACAAAAACGTTGTTTTTGTTTTTACCGCTAACCTCTAAAGTCAAAGTGTGACGTTACGTGGGGTGGGCGGACCCTTCACCTGATAGGCCAGGATCCGGTGAGTTTTAGTGGCGTCTAGTTGTTTCGAGCCGGCTACCGTTAACTGTGGAACACTTTGGCATGTTCCCTTTATAGGCTCTGGTCGTTTGCCTTTACGTTTTCCCTGGACAAGCTTCCACCCAAATGTAGGGTTTTGGTGCGCGTTTTCCGCTATTTTCTCCACATTTTCCGTTTTACTTTCATCTTGTTGTTGTTCGCCGTTATTAACTGTTTCATTTTGTGTCGTGTCATCATCGCGCGTTTTTAGTGTTTTTGTGTCAACACTGTCAACTTCAACAGTGACAACGTCAACATTTGCTGCACTATTTGAACAATTTTCGGGCATAACAACTATGCTGCTAACTTCATCCGTATTCGGGAGAATGGGAGCGGCTGGAGTGTTGCCATTTATTTGAGCGTGTCCCGCGTTTTTCTTATTGACATTTTTTTGTTTAATTGATTTACTTTTTTGATTTTCTTCCAAATACCCAATTTTTTCCTTAAGCAGTTCTGTGTTTTCCTCCAGAAGCCTATTTTTATCTTGTAGTTCTTTTACCAGCATCCTAAAGACTTCCACATCCTGGGCCGGTTTTGAGGTTAGGAGATCATCACAACACACTAATCTCGTTGAATCGATAATCCTGACTTTTCCTGCAAAATCTCTTTCAGCAGAGGACTTGTGGAAAGTATTTCCACAATTTACACAAACCATACTTGTCGCTTGTCGGGTTTTATGACATGCAAAATATATTTTTTCCGGATCGTCGTCCGACCGCTGTTTATCACTCCCATTTTTAACGTTGCATTAATTTTATTTATTCATTTCTTTTTCTTGCCGATTGATATAATCGTTCTTAATATTTAAATATAAGTCAAGCATTGACGGCCAAGCTTTAAGATAGCTTTCATTAATTTTATTCTTTTTTTTTTCATTAAGTTTATTCTTTTTTATTCATTTATCCGGTCGATTGATTTAATTGTTGTGGCCTTCATTAATTGATATTATTATTGCTACATTTATAATTAGTGCAGCTACTAACTAGTTCAAGCATACGTATATGTAATAATCTTAGGTAAACCAAAGTGATCACTTTGGATTGTAGTGTTTAGAGCGCTTAGGTGTAAGGCATACAGTACCGAGTTTACCAACAGAATTGGTCTCAGTACAATCGTCATATTGTACTCTCATTATTCATTCCCTAATAGTTCTTTTTTGGTCATTCATTTGCTTTATATTGTTTTTAAATTTCACTGTAAGATTGTAGAAGCCAATAGATTGATCCTTAAGTTAAGATTGTGTTTTCTTGTTAAGTTAAGATTGTGTTTTCTTGTTTGATAAGCGTGCCTAACAACCCCGTACAATACCAGCGGAGCTTTTCCAGTTTAGCTGGTAGAATTGGTGGCGCTCATGAACTCCACTCCTGGAGCCGGGTATTGCAAACACGACTCTCCGGTGTTATGTTTGTTTTAATTAAAATCTTTAGTTACTTACCTTTTAACTTTAATAAGTAAATCGTGTTGCAAATTGTTAAAATCAATCAGCACGTTTCTAGGAAATTTAATAAAACCCATTTTTTTTATAGGCTAAACGAATCGTTTCCGAATATAACTAGGTTGGCTTAAATCGGCCTACTTTGGCGTCAACATTTTCCGGACATCCTGTATAGTTAACTAGTGTTATAGGGATATTACGTTTTGATTAGAGTAATGTCTTCTTAACAAAAAAAAGGAGGGGAAATAATTGATATTTTGAAAACCGAAATTACAGCTACTTTCTGATGGAAACTGCATTGCCGAAAATCTTTTAAATAGAGATAGTATGTTGGTATAAATAACGAATCAAAATTTAAGAAGAACGCATTCTTTAGTAGTTCTCAATTTTACGCACACTGTAGTTCTAAGCTATAGTTCTTCTGATCTCACACTGAAACGCAAACAAAAACTATATGCATTTTAATACGATATTTGAACATATTTGTATAAATTATGCCATACCAATTTTTCTTCACGACTGCTGTTCGGGCCATTGTAACATCTCAGAAAACCAGTTGTCACTCAATTAACTACAAACTCAAAGTAGGTAGTTGAGTGACTAAAACTGTAAAATAGCTGCTTCCTAACTTGAAACAGACAGTTTTTAAAATCTTGGCCAACAGCATTACAAAGCAGCAACCAGCAGAAAATCGGAAATTCTCAATGGTTAGTTAATTGTTAGTTAAAAGTTCAGACCTTTCCCTAAAGCCTATTAAATTTTCCATTCCTTACTTGATTACAGCTGTTTTACAATGATTTTACTTAATTTAAGTTGTTAATTAGGAACTAAAAACTGACCTGTAAAAGTTCTCCTTCGTCTTTTACGCACCGCCCTTCGTCTTCCCCTCTCAAGGCTTTCTCTACCGCTACGCCCTGTTGCTCTAACTCTCTCGTTTTGACTTCAGTCTCTTCAAGCTTCCTTTGAATCTCCTGAGCCATTCGATGTCTGAATCAATATTGGTGGTGAGTACAATATATCAATTTGAAAAATGCGATAAAATTCTGAAATATTAATTTTCTACTATTTCTTGCTTATCATTCTGTCTCAAGGAAAAACAGTGTTAAAATGGGTGGTATTTCCAATTTGATCACTAGAGCAGGTAAAATAAAATATTAATAGGGAATTTGGCCACCAGAGAGATTTAATGAATTTGATGGGTACAGGTAATTTAGTCCCCAGCTAGTAGATGCTTAGGGTAATAAAATATTAAAGTAGGTACTCCTAAACTACTTTTCCAATTTTAATGTTATTAGATTTGGTTGGGTTAGTTTGGTAGCGAGTATGGGGCAATGCATGGTGTTTTATATTTTGCAATTAATTATATTTTATTCCATTTCAATTAAATAATTAGTAAAGTTGAAGTATTGCACGTAGTTTCATATACAGTCTGTGAGTGCAACTTTATAATATTTACCCTTAATTCTTATTGGTGTAATTAAATCTACATTTGCATAAAGGTGTAATTTACTTAGCGATGACCACATTTCCTGCTAAGGCATGGGGACCAAATTGTTGGGTTCTTAACATTTGCACAAATATATCATTTACCTATCGGTGACCAGATTTCCCGCAGATTTTAATGTGCCCAGAATTATGTATTTTTTGTGTATATTATTGAATAATAATGTCTTTCATACACTTTGTGCATCATCATCAGTTATGAACGATTCAAGATGCAACGAAATATATCTCCTTTTTCGGCGTAATTTTCCTATAGCAATTTATTCGTTTTTCTTACAAAGAAAGTGGCTCAGTAAAATATCCATAAATATTAACAAAGGTATTTGCACTTTAAATTATAATTCTCTGCTTATAGCGTTTTCTCTTTTGGTTAGCAGATGGTCGTTTATTATACGCATTTTTTACATACATTTATGTATCGCTTTTCTCTTTGTTTATAAGACACTTCAAAATAGGTAAATTTTAGTTTCGGGAAGCATACACATTTAAATTTACAGTGACAATGCCGATGGAAAAGTGGAAGATCTCAATATTTTAACGTATCAAAACTACAAAAATAATATATATTTTTACAATGCTCTATTAATGGCCTCTTAAATTACAAAAATAATATACACTCGTTTTTGAAACGCACTCTATAATATGTTTTTATCTCCCAAAAAATACATATAATCTTCTACAACACAATTGTACCCAGAATACCGAAACACAATTTTTTGCACCCGAAACGCGTTTCGCTAAGCATGTTAGCGTTATCGGGAAATGATTAAAACTAAACTTATATTCTACCTAACTCTATTTATACTATTTGCTTAATCAAACGTAACAAAAAATAACCAATCCTGGAAACTCTTTTAGTTGCGCTCAAGTACAACCAGTACAATGGCCTATATGGGATAGACCCTCTATCTCTATTTCTATTTAGACTAATTTCACATTTAACAATTTCCATACTTTCGTGTGCGTCTAACAATCTCCTGTCAGATATACTATGAAGTCATTGATTTTAAATTTTTAATTGACACTCTGTAATTCTTCTTAAAAGCATGCTCGGCAACACTTGAATTTTCTGTTCTATCATATTTTAAATGAGCTGCGTGTTCTTTGCATCTCGTTTGTATGAATCTTCTAGTTTGCCCAATATATTTTTGGTTATAGTCCATATAACTAATTTTATATAGCTTTTATCTATGTTTCAATTTTGTCCTTTGGACCATCTAATTTTTTTTACATCAAACTCAGTTTAACTACTTTTTGGAGTTTTCTAGTAAACTGAGGATTACATGGTATCGAAACATTTTGTATTTTCATCATGACCGAAAGAAGTGGAATCACGAATGGTTTTCCTAAACGTATGTCTAGCAATTAATAGATTAATTAGTCTATCTATTAAATTAGTACTGAAACCATTAACATTCGCTGTATTCTTAATTCTCTTTTTCATTGCTATTTTTTTTACTTAAAGAAAAAATAACCATGCGGTGCACTAAGGTATTAAAACTGGTCAATTAACGTTGGTCGTAGTTTATTGTTTATTTGTTTATTGACGTCATTCAACATTTACAAGATACAATTTAAAAAGCATAACTTACACTAAGCTTAAGTTAACTTAAGATAACCCTTTTAGCCATAATTTTAAACCTTTGTTCGGACGTACTAAAAAAGCTTAACCTGCTGTAATATTTATTAACATTTGCTGAAATTCTATTCACAGGACTATGTAGTAAGTAATTGGCTCTGCAGTAAGGGATATGCAAAAAAGAATGGGTACGCGTCTGATAGCTTGGGATATTAACGCAGAAGGTGTCAGGACATTCAGGACTTTTGATAACATTGTTGAATATTTTAAAAGCAAAGCAGACGTCGTAATACTCTCTTCTGCGGGCAAGGGTGGAGTGGTTCAAATAGGCTTTAATCTGATCGATGGTTAAATTGATTCCAGATTCATAAAGCACGTGCCTGGCAAATTTGAGGTGTTTCAGCTGAATATTTTCCAGTCTGTTTATATGTACCTGATAGTAAGGCGACCAGACTATATTAGAACATTCTAAGAGAGATCTAACCAACGAGATATATAACGTATTAATACCAGTCACGTTTTTAAAGTCCCTGTATGTCCTCTTCACAAGCCCTAACATACGGTTAGCTCTGCTAGTCAACCTCTCGAAGTGCTCTGAGAATGTTAAATAAGTGTCTAAGTACACACCCAAAGCCTTCAAAATACACACCTCTTTTAATGCAGTGTTATTTATGGCATACTGATGGGGGAACAAAGCCTTTGATTTACTAAACGTTATAAGGCAACATTTCTCAATGTTGACTGACATGTCATTGAATTGACACCAATTAATAACCTGGTCAATATCATTCTGCAAAGAGATCATGTCTTGGACTGATGTTACTCGTGTAAACAATTTCATGTCGTCGGCGAATAGTAGATAATTTGTGCTCAACAAACCACCCAGGTCGTTGATAAACAAGTTAAATAAAAGTGGTCCTAAGTGGGAACCTTGGGGAACTCCCGAAGAAGCAATGAAGGGCTTAGATAAATAGCCATCAATTTTGACCGTTCCTGAAATTCCATAATTGGACAGCTTCGAAAGTAGGATGGCGTGATTTACCTTATCGAAAGCCTTGCTAAAGTCTGTGTATATTGCGTGGGTCTCGACACCCATTTCGAAGGATTTATTGATGAAGTTTGTATAAAGGAATAGATTAGTATCGACTGAACGGCCAGAGCTGAGTCCATGCTGGTGACAGACTATTACTTGTTGAAATACTTTAGTTAGTACTGATTCAATACAGTGTTCAAAGAGTTTTGGCATTGCTGAATTGGCCGATAGTTGCTAACATCGTTCCTACTTCCCGATTTGTGAATAGGGCACACATAAGATAACTTCCAGATTTTGGGAAATATTCCAGGGTTTAATGATTTAGAAAATATATAGGACAAGGGAAGGTAGAGAGAGTGCGAACAGTATTTCAATACTATGTTAGGAACACCATCCGGTCCTGCTCCTTTATTTGTGTCAAGCTCAGATAAGGCTTTTTCAATAGTAGTGGCACTGATACTGATACTGGAAATAGATTCAAATTTATGAGAGGACACGTGATGGGCATTATAGAAATTTACGGGGTTGAAGAAGTATTGTGCAAAGAGATTAGCGATATCACTACCATTATCGGCGTTATCAGTGTTAAGGTGCATCTCCTTTGGAACTGATCCTTGGTTGGATTTGGACCGAACAAAGAGCCAGAAGTAGTTTGCGTTATCGTTTATAGCATTTTCAGCGTTAGTTATGTAATGGCGATAACAATCCTTAGTAACAGACTTACATTGTATGCGTAATGAACAAAAGGTATTATAATCCGTCTCGCTGTTTGATTGCTTGTATCTCTTGTGAGCAATTTTCTTTTGAAATATAAGATTTTTAAGGTTGTTTGTAAACCAAACCGGAAATCTAGTACGGATTTGAGACTGCTTCAGAGGCACAAACATTTCAAAACAGTTATAGAGTACAGTATAAAAATTATTTAGCATTACATTGATATCATCGTCCAAAATTAATAGCCAATTATAAGTTTGAAGAAAACTATCAATACAAATAAAATTTGCTCGTTTAAAGTCATAGTATGAGTACTTTCCACAATTCAAATACTTTAAACTCTTACAGCATATGGACAGTTCCAATGCAGGGTGATAGAGATCGCAATTTACTAACCCATCACACTTTACAATTGACTCTAGTTCAAAATTAGCAAAACAGAGATCCAGAATGGTATTGTGATCGTTAATCACATCGTTGAACTGGGATAAGCCCAAAAATGTAGTAGTGTCACATAACAAGATTTCACTTGGTGATTTAATGTTACCAGGTAAGAGACCCAGGCAATCGACACTAGGAGACCATGCAATATTAGACAGGTTATAATCTCCCACGACCAACACATGCTGAAATGCATCGCACGCACTATTCACTGAGCTTAGGTGATTTTCATAGACAGAGATATCCATTGAAGGCGGGATATATACACAGCCGATGCAGTAAACCGAATTTCCGATTGTCACCGAAACCCATGTTTCTTCAACAGAGGGACAGCCAATAGAAAGGCAGCAGGACTTCAGGCTGGACTTGATGGCCAAAAGAACGCCACCGCCGCGACTTTTAATACTGTTGTTAGGACCTCTGTCAGTTCTGTAGACAATGTAGTCTGAACGTAGAAACTCTGCATCATTTATATCAGGATCCAGCCAGGTCTAGGTGAGCGCAATTATGGAATATTCTTCAGCCTGGACAGCACAAAGGAAGTTATTAAGTTTTGTTTTAAGACCACGGACATTCTGGTAAACGATAGATATATGATCTAATAATGATGCTCTCCTGTTCGGTTTGGTTGAAAATTTGCCGGAAAGGGCCGTCGGGGACGAAACTCCTTGACTGCAGTACCCACTGGCCAAAGATTGAGTTCTAGTAGACCTCTTAGAAGCGTTTCCTTAACTCCAATCTTAAAAGAAGCAACATCATCGTTTTTGTCCAAAACAAAGCATTTCGCGTCAGGAATGCAAAGTTGATTTTCGAGATATTCCAGAATTTGCTCTTCTGTTGTACTTGGATGACACCTACCAAGATACAGCTATTGACGCCTCTCGCCTGCCAATAGGGAACCGTTCACTGTTCCAGTGCCAATAATGATAGGTTGCTTACCGTCGCGCATTGAAGGGATGCGGATGTCAGGTTTATTGGAGTTCGAGGATGTGACTTGACTATTAGATGACTGCATACAACTTTTATATTTTAGATTTTGTTGCATACCTGAGGATGGGCTTACTTGAGAGACCTGACGTGTATTGGTGTTAGAATCAGAATTTGGACTGGGCTGCGTATGTGGTGGTAATATTGCCGAAGCGGAATCGTTGGTTTTAGATGCTACTAACTTCTTTAGTTGTTGCATTTCCTTTTCAAGAGTGACGATTTTTTTACGCAGGTCACTATTTTGGCGTTCTAGATCGTCCAAACGCGAATCAGTTAGCTTAGAAGATGCAGTCGAGGGATTGTTCGCTGCAAGCTTTTCGATAATGTAACTCTTGATTTCATCAATATTACATATTCCATGTTTGGACGAATCCGCTTTAAAAGAACCGATTAATTCAGTAGTCTCTTTTAGCCCCGACTTAAGGACGTTCATATCTGCTGAAAGTGCAGTTCCTTGATCATGTAGGTCAACCAGCTTATTCTGAAAGGAAGCGGTGAGACTAACAATTGTTGAAGATATTTTGCCAGCAAGACTTTTGTAGAGCGAGTCAACAGATTTTTGAAGTTGAGAATTCAGCGAGGCAAAGCACTCAATTAGATCTTTGCCTCGGTTTTTGACAGTAATTGTACATGCATCACAGGCATATAACATAACCCTGGACCTCATCTGCGTTACCTGAGCCTCAGAGGTTGTAAACTTGGAACAAGCCAGGCAGTGTGTGGCATTACAGAAGTCGCAGGTGATCCTGTACTTAACCTCCTTTTCGTTTAGAGTTGTATCACACTCGGAACACGACATAGCGTTAAACTGACTTCACTAGATCAAACAGCCTAGAGAAATACAAAATTCTCTGAAATATGGTAAATTTCACTGTTTATAGCATACAAAACGTACTATATATTTTTTATATCAGATATGGAGTAAAACAGTTTTTTGTTGTAATGATGGTTCTTGGCGATTGTGAAACAAAGCCGTGGATTCGCGTTAGCGATAAGCACTAACTAACAAACTATAAGGTAGGAATATTACAGAGATCGGGAACGAGACCTCTGCACGAATTTACACCAATAAAAACCAGTAAAAGCGGCGAAAATAAGTCAGAACACAGGAACACGTCAGAACAACAGTATATAAATTGTGGAAGGAGTCATTAGGAATATATCGGTTAGTTGCAGTATGTTTTCTATAAATATCAAATTCCAGTGTGTTATTATCATTCCTAATTACTAAAGTGTAACGGCTCAATCAGGGGGTGCCTATTGATGACGTAACACCTAATTTTGTTATTGTTTGCAAACTTCCGCAACATTTGATCAAGCCAGACATTTGCAGAGCTATCCCCCTCAACCTCACTCTTCTTGTTTTCTTTCTTCTGTTTGCTTACTCTAACAGATATTACTCTTTTTATTCCTACTTTCCCTAGCTTCCTGGAAGCTTTGATTGATTTATTAACTTACCAAATATCTCATTATTTTTCCAAATACATACAATTTTACATTCCATGTTTTCACAAATTATTTTCATTTCATTACGTAATTGTTGCGCTTAGTTTAAGAAAATCTATAAAGCAACGTGCTCAAATGAATGTAATGTTTGCCATATTAGAAAATACAATTTAAATTTAGAAATAATTTAACAACTATTTAAGTAGTGTTTGAGTATTGAGGAATCAACTTAAATATTTCTCATTATGAATTTATATTTTATTCAGAGCATCCCAATGGGTTTGAGTAAAGGTTTTGTTTTCTTTTTTTTTTATGGCAGTGGTACACACTGGTAGTATGTTAACATCAAAACTTACCAGTTAATTTATACTTAAATTCCTATCTAAAGCGCAACCCAGAAGAGGAGAAATATCTAAATTGATACATAAAGTTTTATTAATTTATCAACCTCGAACTCTCAAGCAATAAACAAATGAGATTCTGGACGTTAGTGAATGAACACTGACTTCGTTATTTTAATGATACACCGTATATATTTTCAAAAGGATGGGAGAGCTTTTGACCTTTTACTACCAAATTAGTTTTTTGTTTTTGTTCTACTAAAAGAAAACGTGTTTATTTTAGACGAGTATGGGATTGAGATCATAATAAATTGTTGGTATTTTAAAAATTTTGCGTTGAAGTTGGCATTAATATATTTTGACATGTCTGTATACCGTTTTTTCCATTAATTCCCTAAGTTAATATTTGCCACAGAAATCCGTTGTTATAATCTAAGGCTTATTTCCCCTATTAAAATATGAATAAATTAGCCACTGCAATTACTAATTTTATTGTAATAACCCCGTACAGAAAATATAAAGTGTACAGCGAAATTTAATGTAACCCGTAAATTGGTTTACGAGTAGGCACTTGAAAATAACAACAAAACAACAACGAATTACACTATATAAACAATATTGCATGTATCTTTCTCCTTATCAGCCGATTTGTTATTCTTCAAGTTTTTTTAGCTTTACTCGTGGTAGTCGATAATGCATACATACGCTATAATGATATGATAATGCATAAGAAGTTATTTCATTTATATGGAAAAGAATCATATTCCATCCTATCGGTAACTAAATAATATACAGCTAACATTTAATTCAATTCAATTCCGATTACACGAGTTTTAATATTTTCCGATATCCGCTTTAACATGGAAATATTGGTATTTATTATTTATTCCAGCATATACCGAAATTAATAATCTTTGTTCTTAGAATAATAATTACGAAATTCGGATTATTTTACTTCAATACTACACCCACCGGCATAATTAGGGGAACGGGCAAAATTTTGACTAAGTTTGACTTCAATTTTCTCTTGAAATCTTCACTGGATTTTCTTTTTTTTGTTAAATTGTAGCCTGATTTTTTAAGAATACGTTAGAGGTATTGCTGATTTTAAACAATTTGTCCTAATATCATATACAGGGCTAAAAAGAAAATAATGTTTTTTTGTCAATTTTTGGGATACTCTGTAGAGTGAACGAATGAAATTCGATATACTTTGTACCATCTAATATCTGATCAGGATATGGAGTAGTACAGAATAGCTATCAGAGGAAACAAATGGTACTTGCCATTAATTCACATTGTGTGAATATGGCAGTCCATAATGCGTGGTACATCCATAGACATATGGGTGGAAGTATAAACCAACTGGCATTTAGGAGGAGTTTGGTAACTACAATCCTTGAACAAAATAAAAAGGAATATGTTTATCAGAAGAAAAAAACTCGACCAATTGATGAACTAAGATATCATCAATTGGATCAGTGGGTAATATCTCAACCACAACCAATACGTTGTGGGTTTTGTCACGAGAGAACGACAACCCAGTGCAAAAAATATTGACAGAATTAAATGTAAAATGTTTCGTTATTTATCATACATCGTAGGAGATTTGCCCAATGTACTACATATAGGACACCTTAGAAATTAAAGAAAGCAATAATATTTTTTTGTATGATTTACTTGTTTATTTTCCAAAATTGTGTTGCAATAACATTTTGGGCATAAATCGGTTAAATAGAGATGAAGGGCTTATCCCGTATAGTCCATTGTACTGGTTAATCGAACGCAACTAACGTTTGATTAAGTAAATAGTTAGTATAAATAGAGTAAGGTAGATTATAAGCCTAGTTTGAATCATCTCCTGATAAGACTAACATGGTTAACGAAACGCGCGTCGAGTGCAAAAATAGGGTCTCGGTATTGTTGATAATTTGCCGAAAGTGCCAAATTCCAACTAGGTTACATATAATCTTGATAAAAAAGTCACTTCCAACTTTAAAAATAAAAAAGCGTCAACATATAATCAATAACATTGTTCACAAGTAATTTGTATCGGGACCATCTTCATTATCATTGTGCTGCATAAAAGTCCAATGTCTTATACCAAGTGTGCACTGGGAGAAGCTTTTGACGCACAGAAACAATGGTTCCAATTCTTGGTATTGAAAAACAAGTTATTTTTCCCTCGTGCAGGGATGAGAGCTAAATCAACACCTCTTAAGAAGTAAAGCCTGAGTGGTCCAGATCGTGGCGGAGTTGTCAGATTATATTACCTGTACTTATCCTTAAAATTAGTTAAATAATAAAAAATGTAGTTTATTATACACAAATACAGAATTTTAAGTTATTTATTTTTTGACAAAAATATTTGTGGTATATTGTGGATAAAACTCTGTTTTAGTGCATGTTGCTGAAGGTTCCAAACCCCAACATAAAAATATTTTTACAAAATTCAAAAATAAAATAGAATTAACTATTAAACTTTTTGGTCGATTTAATTCAAAGAAGCTAATTTTAATTATATTGCGTCGGTAATAAAGCTCCACTCCAGTCCTGTATTTAATTTACGGGCTTGTTTTTGAAATGTTATGCTTGCAATTTGATCAGATTTTTCGTGTATTGATAAAAAAATAAAATAGTGAATAAGTAACTGAAATAATACCTTACATGTGTTCTCGGGTGTAGCTAGTAGACCAAAATGTATGTTTTTGGATTTGCAATAACTTGGGTGTTCGTGGAAATTGATGAATATTATCTAGCACGAGAATATTATTTGGAAAAAAAAATCCGAACACGGTCTCAAAACAGGTATGTTTTTGTTATAGATTTGTAAAAACCTGGTTAAAAGATCCACAAATTTACCAAATTACCCTAAATATTTATCCCAAAATGTTGCCGATCGCAAACGTATAGAGATTAAAAAGAGCTGATGATAGATAGCATCTTTATTTAATGTTGGTTATACACTTGACTCTTGTATAACATCGACATATATTATTGATAATAGTCTAAGCACAAAAACATTTTGTATAGCAAGTGAATAAGTATTTATTATGGTCTTCCATCAATATAAGACATGCCGTTTATCTCCATTAATTGGGATCAAATAAAATATATGTTCGATACTATTGACATGGTGAAAATTTAAATACATTTAGGAAACTACTAACTTGGTGTTAAATATTCCTGATAACGTACAAGGTTTTTTTCAAACACTTAAATGTAGTAGGTTATGTGGTTAAATGTAGTAGGTTATGTGGTTATGACATGGCAGATGTAGAATCGAATATCACTCAAAAAAGTGTAATTATTGTAAAAAAAGCGTATTAGAGGGGCTTGAGCGTGTAAGGTGCAACTTGAGTTACCATAGGAGTTGTAGTGCAAGAGTGAGAACCGGTATTTTGGGCGAAAACTTTGTTTGTTGTGAAG
>MU191344.1:17682-36335 GCA_016904865.1 Pissodes strobi
AAAAGGAGGTGCAAGAAATGGACGGAATCAAGCTGAAAAGAATCATCAAAGACTCCCTCAAGCAATTCTTAAACCCCATGGAGAAAAAAATGGATGAAAAGTTGGGAGCCCATGAGAAGTCCGTGCAATTTATGTCAGATACATTTGAGAGGCAAAAAACTAAGTTTGAGAGTCTAATGGAGGAAACAAAAGCACTAAGAAAGGAAAACTTAGATCTAATTGAAAGGGTACAATTGTTAGAATCAAAGCTCGACGAGTTGGAGGTGAAGGAGAGGGAATGCATCATCATAATTAATGGGGTACCAAAGCAGACAAAGCCAGATACAAATAAGATTGTCACAAAGATAATACTAGGATTAAATCTAGAATTACAAAGCAATGCAGTCTTGGAAACATTTAGAATTGGAAATAAGGTTGAGAGTCTTATACTGGTAAAATTGGACAACGTTCACACAAAGAGAGAAATTGTGAAAAAAATCCGAAGCATGAAAGGAACCACAGTCTTAAAATGTAGTCTTGAGGGAAAAAATAACAAGATTTACATTAATGAAGACCTCCCAGTCAATAAAAGGATGTTATTTAAACAAATACGGGACAAAAGAAGGGAAAAAGCTATTTCGCTGCCTTTTGTAACGGCGGAGTGATATTTCTAAAGAGGAACGAGCAAGATACACCAGTTAGGATAAGGTCTGAAAAGGACATCTATTGAAAAATCTGAGGAACTTAATAAGCAAGGGATATAAAGTATGTACATTTTTTGAAATGGAGCAAAACAGTATTTTAGATGATTATAAAGTGAATGAAGCGATAGTGTGTAATGAATTATCTGAAGTAAGTTATTTTGATAATTACGACCAAAACATAAGTATAATGCATGTCAATATAAGAAGCATTTATAAGAACTTTGACCAGTTTTTGGTCTTTCTAGAATCATTACAATGTGATTTTGATGTGATTGTAATGTCTGAAACACACTTTGTCTATAACACCTCAGATTTTGTGCTGCCTGGGTTTAATATTACATTTAATCAAAGTGGGTTAAATAAATGTGATGGTTGCATAATATATGTGAAGCAAGACGTATTTATAGACCAACAGCTCTTTAGTGAAGGAGATCTCAATATTATAAAAGTTACCCTACAAAAGAACAATGTATTAGTGAATATCCTAGCAACTTACAAGGGATTTGGATTGACAAGAGATTTTTACCCAAAACTTGAACGTCATACTACGGAGAGCAGTAACTGATCAGAATCGAGTGTGCATTTTTACGGGGGATACAAATATTGACCTAATTAAAACGGAGGAAGATGTTACGAACAATTATGTAACTATGATGCAGAGTCACGGATTTGTCAGCCTAATAAACAAGCCAACAAGAAAAACTGGTACAGGAAACTCATGCTTGGACCATTATTTTGTTAAATGTAAAAGCGAATATTTTGACCAAATTTACACAGTTATACTGGAACATAAATTAACCGATCATGATCCCATCCTACTCTGTATGCAAACGAACAAAAAAATCGAGAAGAAAAGGTCTTATAAAAAGTATGAAAGATTGGACTGTCAACTGTTAAAAAGAGTGGGATGGGATGATGTGTTGAGCTTATGGGACTCAAACGCATGTACAGATATTTTTATAGATAGGTTAAAAAATATTATTTCAGAATCAACAAAACTTAATAGTATTTCTTGTAAGAATAAGCGCATTAGACCTTGGATTACCAAAGGTATTATAGTCTCAATAAGAACCAGAGATAGTTAAAAAAAAAGAGTGCACTCTTAACAATAATAATTTAATCTTATTAAACAGGTACAGGGAATATAGATCAAGACTATCAAAACTCATAAAAAATGCCAAATATACTTACTATAAGTTACTTGCACAAAAAAGTCTAAGGATCCAAAAAAGCTTTGGAAAGTTATTAAGGAGGCAACAAATGATCAAAGTGGGGTAACAGAAATAAAAAGTATCATTAATGGGGATGGTAATGAAATAATAAATAAAAAACAAATTGCCCAGAAATTCAATAATTATTTTTCAAATATTGGGAAAAAATTGGCGAGTAAAATAAAAAATTATGGGGTGTCACGGGGACAAATGGGGGTGTCTAAATTAACTAACTCCTTCATGCTGAATCCAATAACACAAAAAGAATTAGAAAAACAAATACATAGCCTCAAAAATAATGTAAAAGGGGGTGAAGACTGTATCTGTTCAAGCATCATAAAAAATATATAAAAGTGTCTTTATACAGCCGTTACTGCATGTAGTAAATGTTGTAACAGTTCGATTTTGCCAATTTTAAAATTTAATTTTTCTATTTTGGTATCATAAAGAAGTCTTTTCGATACGCAAAGTAGTGTCGAAAAGAAGCTCTTTTCAACACTACTTTTGTTGACTGATTACTATGATATTAACAAAATTGTTCAATGCCAAGGCTCACTAGCAAAAATTTCGACACCGCTTTGAATGGGATTCCTAATAATACAGACGTCAAAAGTGACAAGGGACGTCCAACTTTTGATCGCGAATTGAATAAATTAATGTTTTTCATTGAAAAACTAGCAAAATAGAACAAATAGTATAAAATACACGTTTTAAAAGACATTTAGTGCACTCGCACTTTAGACAACTCCCCCCCAAGCGGGCCGTTTCCTAATTTCGTGCTCGTGCGATAAAATATGGTCTTTTAAAACTAATATCTTAATATACTATTATATGCCGCATTTAGGGAAAAAATGATACTGTATTTGGCACTCATCGGTTTATTAATTCTGAATTTAATAATTCGCTTGAAATTGCCTCTTTTCTTAATGTAAAATTAATTATATTTTAAGTAGCTATATATTTGTATTCTTAATCCGTTGTGACTATATTAGTTGATACGCTAGAGCGATGTACCTTATTATTAAAATATCTTGGCTTGATTTGCATTATATTATCGTAAACAGCCAGCGAATCGATTTATATTTTTAAGGAATTCTGTTAGCCTGCAAATACGTTGCATTTGACTTATTGCACCATAATTTAATTTCAGTTTGAATGTTTTATTGCCTTTTGAGAACCCTAGGTTGATGTTCCGGAGATCGTTTTTGGACCTCTGCTTTAAATATATTTCTCGTTCGGTACAGCTGAAGAGTTTTTTTGTAAGGTTTATGCCAAATAGTAGGGATGGGCTATTTATCGCGAGTTTGTCATTCTTGATTTAGATTTTTGAAGGTTTATCATTCCTGTTAGAGCATTTCCTAGCATTTCTGGAAGAATGTAATTTTAGCTCACTATTCGTGGCTTCCGCCGTCATTTATCATCATAATAAGCGAGAATTAAGGCGTTTATTTTCTTAGAATTATTCCTTGTATCGAGGCACTCGGCAAGTTTTCAGCCCATTACTACTTGTGTCGCAGTATTTAATTTCGAAGGCGAATTGACGAACGGAGTGGAGGGTCCTTTGCTAGTTTGACCGGAACGCTTGCCAGGGCGGCTAGAAACTCCACGTTTTAAGTATTGTGATATAATACAACCCTTTTGATAAGGGATTTATCGTGTCGTTTCTGTTTGTGTTTTAACACGACCAATTATTCGGGCTCTACATGCTGTACTAGGTAAGTATTTTCTCTGGATTCTTTTTTCTGTGGCCTATGAAGCACGTGACCGCCATGTTGCAATTTTTTTTTGTTTCCATTATTTATAGGGGCTTCCACGTTCGTCCCATAAGACCGAGACCGTCGAATCTCTCCTAATACACCCTCAAGTCCGAGTTCGAGGTAAATATCGCTACCATTTTTACCTAAATTAATGAAATTAATTTATTTTATTTTTTTGTGCACATAACGCCATTTGCTTTTCCCATGTGTTATCTTATCTACTCCATTTTATCTCATCCGAATTTTTATTTTAATGCGACTTTAATTTTGAAGTTTATATATTCTTTTAGGTTGCCTGAACCTTAATATCTCTTTTATTTGCTTTATTGCACTGCAAGTCCATGGGTTTTTTTTTTGTATGGGAAAATTTGTTTTATCAAGAAGATGTATTTATGCAAAGAGGGAGGGGGTCTATGATTTTTTATTAACGTAAGGGGGTTTCATTTAATGCGTACTGGATTATTTCAGGGTTCTTCTGGTGGGCCAGAAGATTAATTGGAGAGTTACAACTTTTTCTGGTGGGCCAGAAGTTCAAGTGCAGAACTACCACTTGTTCTGAAGGGCCAGAAGCCGGTCCACAACCTTTTCTCTGGAAGGCCAGAAGCGTCAGTGAAGGGCCTTAACTGGTGGTTCCCGCACTAGAGCCCATCGACTGAGTTCGACGACGGGATTTGGGTATACGTTTTGTGTCTCATTGTTTCTTATGTTTACTCTTCGTTTGCTTTTATTCATATAAATCAAACATTGAATTGAGGTAGCTCATTGATCTTAATTATTTTAATTTACATTTACATTTATTCACTGGTTTATCGGACCAGTTAATCTAATTGCTTTGAGTTGTTTTCTCATTTTAAAAGTCAAGCGCTGGCTGGATAACTTCATTCTTTTCACTCATTAGTCGGCAGATATATCCGCTCTGAATTTTATCTTTTTATCATATGAATCAAGCTAACCATAGTTTTAATCTAATCTGGTGCTTTTATTAACTTCTCAAGTTTTTTTGATCTAATCATTGTGTCCGCTCATTGCGGCATATTATCACCATCAGTGCAGCTATTAGCGCACGCATAGCTAGTTGTAAGAAGCTTAGTCTACGTCAAGTGATCACTTTGATAAATAGTGTTTAGTGCATTTAGTGATAAGGCATATAGAACCGAGGTTATCCAACTGAATTGGTCTCTGTACGTTCAATCTTCATATTGTACTCTGTTTAACTTATTAATTACTTTAAGTCATTTAACATTCTTTTCTCTACTCAACCACATTTTAATATAAACTTTTTCTCCAGATATATTTTTGCTGTGTTTGCAAAAAAAAGGATTTAGTAGCAAATATAGTGTTCATTAAATTTTAGATTGTGATTTCTTAATAGAAGTTATAATTACGCCATTGTATTCGATTTTTTTTTTGATAGTTTGAAATTAAGTACTAAGAACCGGTTAATTTTATGAGCGAATCTAGCCACTCGGTACAACACCAACCGAGCTTTTTCCGTTTAGCTGGTTAGAACGGGTGGCGCTCAAACGGGCTTTGTAACGCGACTCTCCGGGGCTAGGTTCATTTTTTTTTATTAATTGGAAAAAAAAATCTTTGGGTTCAATCATAAAAAAACGTATTGCAACTTTCTTTGCAGCTTTTCAGTACTGGAGTCTTCCCTGAGTCGCTAAAATGTGCTACAGTGATTCCACTAAATAAACAAGGTGACAAGAAGTCAACCAACAATTACAGACCAATTGCGTTAACAAATACGATCAGCAAAGTTGTTGGAACGTGTTTAAGAGTGAAATTACGGGCCTTTTTGGAAAAAGAACAACTTCTAAGCAAGATCTTAAGAAGGCATTTGACATTGTGGCACACTCAATCCTCCTCAAGCGACTAGAGCACATGGGAATAAGAGGAACCCCTAATAACCTCATCAAATCATATTTGGAAAGGAAGCAGTGTACAAAAATCTCAGAGGAGGTAAGTGAGCAGGAGGAGGTGGAGTTCGGTGTGCCGCAGGGGGCAGTGCTTTCAACTCTGCTTTTTAATATATACATAGATAGCATACTGTCATTACTATCTAAAGAGGGGTTGGTGTTCTGTTTTGCTGATGACTCTGCAATAATTGTCTGGGGGGACGACTGGGAGAATACCAAAAGAAAAGCAGAATGTGCGTTACAAAAAATAAAAGGATGGCTAGATGACAGTCTACTCCCACTAAATGTTGAAAAAACTAAATTTGTTGCATTTTCACTCGCCCCACGAACATTGCCAACTTATCAAAGTATAAAACTACATGAGAATGAATGTATCTTAAATTACAACTGTACATCTGAAGACTTGATTGAAAGGAAAAATTCCTTAAAGTACTTGGGAGTGTTCCTGGATGAAAGTTTTATTTGGAGAGAACATGTTTCATATGTTACAAACAAAATACGCAAATTCATATACAAATTCAATGAGCTAAGGAATATCCTAACACTTAAAACACTAAAAACAGTATATTTTGCTCTAGTAGAGTCAATAATAAATTATGGCATTGTAGTGTGGGGAAGTGCAGGTGTGACTATTTTAAACAAACTGCAAGTATGACAAAAATACATAATAAAAATTATACTCTTTAGGAACAAAAGATGATTTGGTTTTTGGTGAGAGTGGATTGTTGGATATCCGGCAGTTACATCATAAATCAGCTATTGGATTTATGTTAAAAGTTCCTTACTATAAAGAACCAATTAGCCATGGTCTGAACACCAGAAGTGCGGCCCAAAGAGGTGTTATAAGACAAACCCCTAAACATACTATATGTCAGTCTCACATATGTTGGTTAGGTCCAAACATTTTCAATATTCTGCCTATTAATATTAGAGATAAACCGTATCATAGATGTAAGAAAGAAATAAGGCTGTGGATACACCAAAACAATAATAGATCTTATTATACTATTTAAATAACTAGCAATTAAGTAAATTAAACAGAAACATATAAGTGCATATGATAGAGAATGGTTTCACACATTATCTTGACTTACTTTCATTGGAATATTTATAAGGTGGCCCAGAATATGTTGATTGTTATTTTTTGTTGTTTCTTTGAACTTCTATTTTATTTTATTTTTTTTGTTCTACTATATGCGTAACCTCATTTGGGAATTCATAATGTAAAAGAGTGCACACACAGTACTTTAAGTACCATTGTGCACTTAGGTAGCATCTTAGCTGCAGGTAACCTAGATTGTATACTTTGGGTTAGTATTAGTACAACATTTTTTGTTGTTAGTTACTTAAGCAACAAATTGTCATACATTTTGTATTATGCTACTAATAAATAAATAAATAAACAAATAAATGTTTTAACGGCCAAATTTGCATAGAAACTGATTATATACATCAAATTTATACCATTTTGTGTGAAGGTAAATATTAAAAACCCACATATTTTACGCTATTTTGATATTCTCTATGAGGATTATCGTAAATTGGACACCTTTAAATTAACTAACGATGGGATGGTCAATTTTTTTTACAAAAAAATATTAAAAACTTGTAAAAAACAGCTGTAAATGGTACTACTTTTGTATGCGGACTTTCAATGTATTATTTTGTTTTTATTGAAATCTCGCAGACAGCGCAGGGCAGGTTTGTAGATAAGGCTGGGTTGCCAGATTTATTTCTTAATTCACAATGGTACTTTTCTGTTTGACAATTTTATGTTAGTCAATAATTGTGTTGTGCTGAAATTATTATTTTATACAACTTATTAAAGCGAGCAAAGCGATAGTGATATAAGCTGATAAGAATTGATATTATTCATTGATCTATGATGTCAAAGGTCGAGAGGAGTGTTTTAGGCGCATGATTATTTCTCTTGCTGACTCTATATTTTATTTCCTTATATTCCTTGCTTTTTTTATACAAGCGTCTAGTCTCTGCAGCATCGCTATTCGCAACCATGCGCAGTCGCGTTTCAGAATAAGCTCCTATGCTTGTAATACGGTGTCCCGGGTTCGATTTCCGTCGGTGACAAGACACCTTTTATTTATTTATTCTTAAAGTTGTTTGTTAGGTTGGGTTAATTACGTTGGTTAATTAGGGTTAGTCTGGATTAGTTTTGATTAGTCTAGATTGGTTCTGGTTAGTTTGGGTTAGCGCTGGGAAGTTTAGTTAGTTTGACAGGTTGTTACTACTTTTTGAAACATTCATCTGACCTGTGGCATTTACTTACTCGAAAATCAAGAATGTTAGCCATGTGTGACAACATTGCAAGTAAATTTTCATCATTAATGTCAAATTGGGAGAGTTTTCGCGTTAAAATGTATTACTAAACAGCCTCATTTGTGATTTATTATTTACATTTTTGGCGTCAAAACTCCTTTGCGCAATATGTAACATATCACAAAACACTTCTAATACTGTTAAATACACGTCACACAACAAAAAATTGCAAAATTCCCAAAGTGCGCAAAGTAAAAATTTACTGACTTTTTTTTATGTATTTGCTTAGTTTTTGGTTACTTGTGATTTTTATTTTATTTGTTAACAATTATGGTGTTACATAGATTGTGATAGTTTGGCAACATTGCAAACATTTCTTTATATTCTGTCAATAACGTTATTATAATACAGTTTTACAGTTTTCGTATTAAAAAGTAGTGAACCATCTATGGTAGTGAATATTATAGTTTTATCTTTTCTACACAGCATAAGCTATCGCTTACAATTTAAAACAAATTGAAATGGTTGGGTTTATAATATTTACAAGACCCCCATTTTGTATAAGGAAGTTTAAGTGGTAATCTCAAATTGTACTGAATTTAGCTTTTATTTATTAGGAATCTTACCTTTTGAGTTGCGCCTGTCTTGATACACGTTTAGCTTTACCACTTCTTCTTCCTACCAAACAGGATACTGACGTCTCGATCTTATCGCACTGGTCTAGAGCATCATATAAACTTTGATCTTGAACTTTACCATCGAGAAGTTCCCCATCACTGCTTTCCTCTGACAAATTAAGATCATTCAATTGAAATACGTGTTACTTTAAATGGTATATCTAACTACATGAGCCATTCTTTAAAGGTTTTTCTTACTTTTACACATGAGCAATTATTGCTCAAGTGTCGACAGTGGCGGCTCGTGGATAAATAAAACGAGGTGGCTAGGAGTAAGCGCTGTAGGCAATGAGCCACAGGCGAAAAAATTTTGGCGCTACTCCCAAACTGTGTCAAAATTTGCTAATAATTACTACCGTTATTTTTTATGTAAACCATCAATAAATTAGAGATATACATACACTCGTGGGCATCTTGGACAACAAAAAATTTAATCAAGTTTGATGTTCGAGAACCTGTGCATATTTTGACCAATCTAAATTTTAATTTTTTGACTTAAAGTTTCGAGATTATCGCTGAATTATTCCAGTTTCGAACCGCCCCACTGTGCATTGACTTTCCATTTTTCTTAAACTATGCAAGCGAGTCCTTTCCTAATTTCCTGCTCGTGCGAAAAAATATGGCCTTTTAAAACTAGTATCTTAATATACTATTTCTTCATTTTGAGTTCAGTATCTACTCTGGCGTTTAAATCCTTTCCTCTTAGGCCTATCAAAATTAAACAGCATAAACCCTGGTCAACTAAAGGCTTATGCACATCTGCAAAGAACATGCGTTCATTATCTCACCTAAAAAAATACTCGGACAGCGTCTTCTTCCATGATTACGTGAAACTTTGCAGAAAAGTCTATCATAAGACTATAAAAGCTGCCAAGGACATTTATTATAATAAAAGGCTGGCTAAATCCGGTAACGTTGCTAAAGAATCATGGTCTATTGTGAATGACTTAAGGAATAAGACTTCTTCGTCTAGCACAATCGCTAATTCACCTGAGAACCTAAACGATTACTTTGTAAATGTGGCTAAAGATTTGATGAACACCGTAACTCCTTCTCATGATCTACTTTCAGATATCTCTAATGCTAATGTGAATTTACAGTTTCTTCTTTACGCCTGTAGCATTTGCTGAGCTTCGCAGTACAATTAAAGACATTAAAAGCAAATCCTCATCTGGGACTGATGGGCTTACTCTGAAAATGTTTGTAACTTACTACTTTAATTAACAAGTCATTCCAAAATGGGGGGTTTCCAAACTGTCTTAAGACGGCAGTAGTAATTCCTTTGTATAAAGGGGGAGATAAAGACCAAGCTTTGCACCCCTTCCCACATTATCAAAGATCATTGAAAGACTAGTTAAAACAAGACTTCTATCTTTTCTCTCTAAATATAAAATACTTATTACCCATCAATTTGGATTTTTAAATAACAAATGCACAAATGATGCTATGTTTTCCCTCCTTAATTATGTATACTCCTACCTGAAAAACCATCACTCTACAGCAACAATTTACTGTGAATTCTCTAAAGCTTTCGATTGTGTAAATCATAATATCTTACTTAACAAATTGCAGTAGTATGGAATGAGAGGAGTGCCTCTCGAATGGTTTAAGTCGTTGAATCTGTGAAATTCTTGGGGATTGTTGTTGACAACCATTTAAAGTGGGGCTGATCCGATGAATGCCCAAATCAGTTATTTGCAAAGCTTTGGCTAATTTGAGTTAGCGCGTTTTTTGGTCACGGCTTGGAAGCTCTGGTTCGCTTTTTTGGCCAAGGCTTGGATTAGATCTATAGGTTATTGTTTTTTTTTTGGATTGGGTAATTTGACCTGAAACTTCATTGTCAAACACTTCTATGCTAACACAGTCGAGATTTGTAAACAGAGCATTGAGACCAATAATAGCTAATACAACAGAATCAAAAGCTGATAATATAAAACAAGAGACACTTTTGTTATATATTACCAGGTGTTTATCACACAGATTTTCATTTGTGGTTAGGTGTAGTAGAATATATATTTGTAAGCAATTTCAAAAATAATAAACGCTTGGAGTTCTTAGATTAATCATCGTTCTAATGTACACTGGTACAGGGTTATCCAACAAGGTACTTTTATATAAAAAAAATGAAATAGCCATCTTATGTAATTTTCTCGGCTAAACTTTCTTTTAGCTGAAATGGGTTATGTAAAAACTGTGTTTTTGTTTGTTTATAAAACGTCTGTCTGAACATAGAAACACAAATTTTGTTTTTCGGAAATGCGTCATTTCCTTTTTCCAGACTTTAGATTAGCTGAAATCGGTTACATAAAAATTAGTTTTTGTTTAATATTCTAGACATTTATTCACAGCCCAGGAATCAAAGATTTTTTTCCGGAAATGCTTCATTTCTTTTTGTTCAATTTTTTTTTTCACAATTTGTTTTTTGAATTTTTTATTTTTTAGTTTAGAATACCTGAAATCGGTTACATAAAAATAAGTTTTACCTTAGTACTTGAGACATTTATTCTAATCGCAAGAACTTAAAACCTTTTTTCCGGAAATGCGTTATTTTTCTCCGGAAATGCGTTATTTTCGTTTTTCAAAAAAATGCTAATTAAAAAAAAGAAGTCTTGTACGTTATATTATGTCCCGCAAAATTAAAATGAAACTTACAGCGTTTCTAGTATAAATTAACGAGTCTTACTGAATTTCAGTTTAAAAAATGCTAATTTTTCAGGAAATGTTAATGAAAATAATTTTTAAGTATGTGTCCCTTAAACAATACATCCCTATTTGCAACATCCACGATGCCTTTGTTACAACAGCTCTCCATTTCAGATGACATTGGAGAAATTAAGAATTAGTAACCATGGGTGGCGTGACGTACCTATCTTTAATCATTATATTATTTTTAGAATTTTCACAATTATTTCAATATTTTATTACAAATGCTCGTACATTTAAAACGACAACATAGGTATTCAAATTGCAAAATTTAATAAGCGCGCTGTGCGCGCTTACAGGCACCCGACTGAGACAAACTAACCCAAGCTAACCCAAACTAACCCAAGCTAACCCAAATTAACCCAAGCTAATCCAAACTACCCAAACTAAGCTAGCCCAAACTACCCCAAGCTAACCCAAATTACAAAGCTAAACAAGCGCGCTTCGCGCGCTTACCTTAACTCCAGCTACTCCAAACTTGAAATTGCAAAACAGTGACCCGACTGGAACAAACTACTCCAAACTAACCCAAGCTAACCGAAACTAACCCAAACTAACCCAAGCTAATCCAAACTAACTCAAACTAACCCAAGCTAACCCAGACTTACCCAAATTACAAAGCTAAACAAGCGCGCTTCGCGCGCTTACCGTAACTCCAGCTAACCCAAACTTCAAATTGCAAAATTAAATAAGCGCTAAACCAAAACTAACCCGACTGAAACAAATTAACCTAAACTAACCTAAGCTGGCCCAAACAAACCCAAGCTAATCAAAAGTAACCCAACCTAATCCAAGCTAATCCAAATTACAACGCGCTTCGCGCGCTTACCGTAACTCAGGCTAACCCAAATTCCAAATTGCAAAATTAAATAAGCGCTCTTTGCGCGCTTACGATAATCCAACCTGACCCAAATTGCACAATTAGTTTACTTTAAATTAAAGTTATTTAAATTAAATTAAATTTTCTTGAAAAACGGAAATGTTGCATTTCCGGAGAAAAGTTATTAGTTTTTGCGATTAGAATAAATGTCTCAATTACTAAGGTAAAACTAGTTTTTATGTAACCGATTGTAGCTATTCTAAATTAAAAAAAAAATTGAACAAAATTAAAAAAAAAAGACATGATGCATTTCCGGAAAAAAAATGGGCTCTGAATAAACGTCTAGAACATTAAACAAAAACTAATGTTTATGTAACCGATTTCAGCTAATCCAAAGTCTGAAAAACGGAAATGACGCATTTCCGAAAAAAAATATTTGTGTTTCTATGTTCAGACAGACCTTTTATAAACAAACAAAAACAGAGTTTCGAATTCGGATATGTTCAGCAAAAAACAATTGAACGTCAAATAAAAGTGCTAGGGGTCAATTTAATATTTTTTTAAAATGAAACACCCTGTATATTACTACATTTTTTGACTCTCTAGAAAAATCTAAACACGTTTTGTGTATAATATCCTATACCTATCTTTGGCTGTTAACCAAATATTGACAGTTGAATGTCGGGCATTTTGACACTTTGACAGGCTCTAAAATTTAAACCGCACGAGATCAAAGAAAACGGTTTGCAAATTCCTATCTTGGGTTTTCATAAGCTATCGAATGATAGTAACTTTGAATTTAACCGGAGGTTTAAAAATTCTGGCTAATTTTGTCCGCAGGTTAAATTCGAAGATACTGTCATTCGATAGTTTAAGAAAACTTAAGATATGAATGTGCAAACCGTTTTCTTTGATCTTGTGCGGTTTTGATTTTAGAGCCTGTCAAAGTGTCAAAATACCCGACTTTCAACTGTCAATATTTGGTAAACAGCTAAAGGTAGGTATAGGATATTATACACAAAATTTGTTTAGATTTTTCTAGAGAGTCCAAAAATGTAGTGATATACAGGGTGTTCCATTTAAAAAAATATCAAAGTGACCCCTAGCACTTTTATTTGATGTTCAATTGTTTTTTGCTGAACATATCCGAATTCGTGGGAGAAAATTACATAAGATGGCTATTTCAGTTTTTTTTTTATAAAAGTACAGGGAAAGTGAAAAAAACGCCTTGTCTAGTCCTCGTTGGATAACCCTGTACTTGAATAATCAGCTAAACATTAGATTGCCTTCATTCCTGACAACTATTAGTTACTTTTGAGAACCCATATCATGGTAAGTAACTTAATTCATTATGGACTCAATACAACAATACAATTACGGTTTGACGCAAGACGAAAACTTTCGAGTTGGTCCTCGAGACGTCCTTTGGTATCAGTCACGTTTATATCCTGACAGGTTAGAACCTGCTTGGGAGCTAGCGTTGACCTTAGCAATCCTTACATACATATAAATTCTATTACAGTTTTGAGAAAAAATTTGGCACTACTTTTCTGAAACTGCATAAACTATCATTGTCACAACTTAAAATATTTATAACATCAATTCTTACTCTACAAAAATCCTCTTACGTGACTAATAAAAGGCCCTTTCTTATAAGGCATACCAAACCAATAGTTTTTCTAAAAATTTATCCTTGGCTTTATATACAACTTTATTTCGGCTCTCTTCTATATTTTCGGTGTAAAATCCAGAATTTCCAGGTAGTTCTGCATGGCTAAGGGTGATATATTTTTTTATCATCCATGACAATGAATCTGTTAGTCGCGTGTTAAACTGCGATAGCATCTGGGTATTTTTGCTAACTGAGTATCGGTATATTTGAGTGTCTTTTTTATTTTGGGTATTTTAACCCACCTCTAGCATTATAACGATAAACGGTGGCGCGGGATTGAAAATTCGGAGCAACCTTTCATTTGCCAAATCTTTCAGTATTCGAGCTAGTCTGCCCTACCGTTCTTGAAACAACTTGCATGGTTTGCCACTTTTCGAGAGGTTCACACAAAAGATTCCCTCTTCACTTTCCCGAATTGCTCGATATATTGTTGCTTTGAAAAAGCCTTAATATTGCATTTTTGGGCATTTGCCCAACAAGCCTAGGAATACTTTTGCAAAAAGCTAGGTTTTATGACATTATGAAACGATCTATCAACCATATGACATGTTTAACAAAAAACCTTAGCAGCAGTAAATTCCATGTACTGCATTCCAATTTTTAAAAGCACCTCGAAATGTGTCTCAAAATGTATGTAACAGAGGTTATTACTTGCGAGTCTCGGCTCGGTTGGATATCTGGTAGCCCAGATTTGAACCGAATGCTTAGGATTGTCTGCCTTTGTCCGTGCAAGCTATACGCGGAAATGAGAGCAGCTTTGGAAAAGTGGGTCGGCTGTGGAAGTAGAAATGGGGATCCCCAACCAACGCTATAACTACTGGGACGGGACTGGCTTACCATATGAACAATTTTATAGACGTGACATCAAAACTACTCTCACATGTTTATCGTATAGATAGATGGACTGCATTAGTCCATCAGGATATTCAGAATTGACATTTTAGAAACTTAGATTTGCTATAAAAGTGTTTTCAAGAATATAAAAGCAGAATATGTAAGTGGTATTAAATATTAAGTAATTAAGGGACATTATATTATTTTACGTAAAGTTAAAATAATCAAATTTTGGCTAAAAATGCCCATTTACAAATATTAACTATACCTGTAGCGTTTACGGTATAATTCTCCGGTAAAGCTGGAATTGGTGGAGGTGTAGGTTCCCGTTGTTTGATATTTACTTCTGACAAACTCTTCCTTGGTTTTGTTTTGGCTATCACAGTTTCCTATATCAAAAAATCAATAAAAACTGACTGTTAAAATGATCGTAGAAAACGCATGTCAGATTGATTTAATGTACAAGGGGTATTCAAGACAGTGGAAAAAATATTATTAAATATTGTAATCAGTTTAAAAATATTATTACCGATTTCTTGTTGTACAAACAAATCTTTTGACATCAGATTCCTATACCACACTTACGACAAGCAAATAATGATGCATTGAAACCGACACTTAAAAAAGGGTTGACAATAACACATGTAATAAGTTAACATGCCCCCAACAAATAATGCACAAAAAACCTTTCTAGCTCATCCATTACATAAACAAAATATGCATTCACACAGTACATGGACAACATACGGAGTGAGGAGGAGGGGGAGGGGAGGAGTGAAATTTGTTGTAAAGAACTAGTACTATTTTTTGCATGCAAAAATTATCCTGCTCTATCTAGCGATTGCGTTTACAAAAAATGCAGTATTTAAAAACAATTATTGCATTATAAAGAAAATATTATTACTTAAATGACAGATTGAAACAAAAATATACATTACACGAGGGGCGTGGTTTTCTGTTACTGTCGACTGAGGACTATTTTAAAAAAATATTTTTTAACAAAATATATTTACGGTTTTGTTAGGCTAGTTTGGGACGGTGGTTCAAAAGAAGGTATATCATAATAAAAAAAAATTAAGAAAAACTCTCAAATATAACCCCTAGTATATTATAACCAACGATTAAAGGCTAACAAAATTTACTTTTCAAGGATACCACACAGATATATTGGCCTATGTCACTCATATATGGAGTAGGGCAATTGAGAATTACGGAGAGTCTCGAGCGATTGCGTTGGATATTTCGAAGGTATTTGGCAGAGTTTGGCATAACGAATTGCTCAGCAAACTACCGTCCTTCGAACTGCCAAGCTCTTTCTGCAGTTGGCTTGCCAGTTTCCTTAAAAACCGGTTCTACACAGTTGATGGACAGATCTCAGACACATTCACCATTAACGCGGGCATGCCTCAGGGCGCAATAATTTCACCAACTCTGTTCCTCATCTATATTAATGACCTGCTGACCGAAACGAATAATCCGGTTTACAGTTTTGCAGATGACAGTACCCTTGTCTCCCAATTTAGATCAGAAAAACCTTTACCAGACAGGGCGACAGAAATTTGGTTCAGTTCAATGCAGCAAAGACCCAAGTAGCCACGTTTACCAAGAGGGCCAATACGGCGGGTCCTCACATCATTATGGCAGGATCAACCATTCCTTCATCCTCGTCAATCGGACTACTGCGCAACAAAAAACTGTATACACCGCAGCAGTTGCTATTGCTCTACAAAGCGCAAATAAGACCGTGCTTAGAATATTGTTCACACATCTGGGGTGCCGCACCAAAGCACACCCTAAAGCTGCTGGATTCCATTCAGAAGAGAGCTGTGCGTCTCGTCGGCGACCCGGAATCTGGATAGTCTGGAACACCGCAGACATGTGGCCGAGATGTCCCTGTTTTGCAGATACTTTCACGGCAGATGTTCCCAGGATTTGGCCCGCCTCATCCCGCGTCTGGCAACGCCTGTCAGACCTTCACGACGGACGGCAAGAGCGCACCAGTTCGTCGTACAACTGGAAACACTTAGAAAATCGCTTTACAAGAACTCCTTTGTCTGGCGCACTGCATCACTGTGGAACTCACTCCCAGGACATCTGTTTCCTCCTAATTACAACCTACAACTATTCAAGAACCGTGTCAATCAACATCTTCGCACACACACCGCTCGTCGAGTGCCATAGGATCTCCCTTTAGTGTGTGTGCCACGGCCATAAAAAGACACGAAACCTATTACCTTGAACAATCGCTTCACGTAGTCTTACAACATTACTAATATCTTTTTATGGGCTTGGAAGTGGTTAAAAACAAAACTAATAACTCCTCTTGAAAACCATATCCGCCACACGCCGTGTGAATTGTATACCTCCCACCGTGTGAGATGATGTACTATACTTTTCTTAAGGGGTGTGAAAAAATGTAATGTAATGAAATATAGTTTTAGACAAAAGGCGCAACGCGTTTGAAAATTACAGTTTTCAGTATTTGTTGCCCAATATCCTATTGGTATACGATATACTCATTTATTTCGAAGTTTGAATGCATAAATAAATTTGATAATAATGGGTGAACAGTCAATTGTAGCCACACTATTTTATGATAATTAAAGTTTGACTTCTTTCTGTATATTAAATAACGGAAATTAATGACAAGTGTGTCATATCTTTAAAAAGGAAATTTTATTGACTTCAATTCTAGGTTATAATACATGAGTAGCCTATCATTTTTATTGGCCCTGTATACAAAATACTGCGAGATCAAAAATTTGAAGGTATTGCTAAAAACAAGAGTATTTAAATATTGTCACGGCTAGCAACAATCCAAATGTTTTTGTGCTACCCTATAGAACTAACCTTGTCGCGTCTACATATGAGTCTCCGCCGGCCGAAGATTCAGGAACTGTGGAATTCTTCCGATGCCTGGATAATATAGAGAGGCCTCACTTCGTCCGGAGTAATCGCGATAGATTTTAGATTCTATACAGGGTGTCGGGAAATAGCATCGCCAAATTACAGACGGTGATTCTACATAAGAAAACATGAACATTTTTTCATATGAACATGGGTCCGAAAATGCATAGTTTCCAAGATACAGGGTGTCAAACTTTTTATAAAAAGTCAGTTTTTTGTTAATATCTTAAATATGATTTTACTGATTTTGTTGAAATTTGGCAGAGTTATCTATAATAATAAGGGGCTCATTTAGCCTTAATTAGATTAAAAATATAAAGTCCAGTGGCGTCCCGGAGGGAATCAAACCGAATATTATTGACAAAAAAACTGTGCGCAGCTGACTTTTTCAAATATTTTATATTTTTTTCGTATTAAGCAACTAAAAATACAATATTTTTGAATCTTGAGTTGTTTTCGTATCTTGCGTCGTTTCCGATAAAAAAAGTAAAAACCGGTTTATTACATTTCCAAACTTTTTTTATAAAATCGATATTTTTATTTATATCTTAAATATGCTTTTACCGATTTTGTTGAAATTTAATAGGGTTATCTGTAGTAATAGGCGGCTCAATTAGCCTTTACTAGATTAAAAATATAATGTCCAGTGGCGTCCCGGGGGCATCATACCGAATATTATTGACCAAGAAATGTGCGCCCCTGACTCTTTTAAATATTTTATATTTTTTTTGTATTAAGCAGCTAAAAATACAACATTTTTGTTTCTTGAATTGTTTTTGTATATTGCTTCGTTTTCGAGAAAAAAAATAAGAACCAGTTTATTACATTTCTTTAAGGCACCAAATTCTACATCAAACGCTGTAATAAACTGGTTTTATTTTTTTTCTCGAAAACGAAGCAAGATACGAAAACAAATTAAGAAACAAAAATGTTGCATTTTTAGTTGCTTAATACGAAATAAAATATAAAATGTTTAAAAGAGTCAGTGGCGCACGTTTCTTTGTCAATAATATTCGGTATGATGCCCCCCGGAACGCCACTGGACATTATATTTTTAATCTAATAAAGGCTATATGAGCCGCCTATTACTACAGATAACCCTATTAAATTTCAACGAAACCGCTAAAAGCATATTTAAGATATAAATAAAAATATCGATTTTATCAAAAAAGTTTGGAAATGTAATAAACCGG
>JAEQML010055291.1:0-36333 GCA_016904865.1 Pissodes strobi
TTATATAAATAAGTTAATGTTTATGTGTTAAAATGGGAAAAGGACGGTAGAGTTGTGCAGCTAGTTAGTTTGTTTATTTAAACTTAAATTTGATCATAAGGTATCGGAATCGGTTCAAATGACTAAAATAAATTGGAACTAACTGGAACTAACCGAAAGTTAATTGAACGACTAACCAAAGCTAGCCAAAAGTAACCATAAGCACCAAAACAGGCTAAAACGTTTCGTAACAGGTTACAAAAATTAAAGCAAGTTAAAACTAACCAAAACGAAACGAATTTAAGCGTTTAACCAAAAACATTAAGTTTGCTTATAACGTATAGGAACCGATTCAAATGACTAAAATAAATTGGAACTAACTGAAAGTAGCCAAAAGTTGATTGAATGACTAACCAAAAGTAACTAATAGCACCAAAACGGGCAAAAACGTATCGGAACAGATGAAAAATGTTAAAGTAAATTAAAACTAACCCAAATTAACCGAATATTGGCAAGTAACCAAAGACATTAAAATTGGTTATACCGTATCGGAACCAGTTCCAATGCTAAAATCAATTAAAACTAACTGAAATTAACCGAAAGTTGATTGAACGAAAGTAAGTTGAAACTAACCGAATTTTGAGGACTAACTAAAATTAACCAAACATATTTAAATTAATTATAACGTATCGGAACCGGTTCAAATGACTAAAATAAATTGGAGCTAAGTGAAAGTTACCGAAAGTTGACTGAATGACTAACCAAAAGTAAGTAAAAGCACCAAAACGGTCTAATACGTATCGGAACAGATTAAAAACACTAAAGTAAGTTAAAACTAACCCAAATTAGCCGAATTTTAGCGACTAACCGAAAGTAATCAAAAACTTTAAAATTGGTTATAACGTATCGGAACCGGTTCAAATGATTAAAATAAATTAAAACTAACTGAAACTAACCGAAAGTCGATTGAACGACTAACCAAAAGCACCAAAAAGGGCTAAAACGTATCGTAACAGATTAAAAATATTAAAGTAAGTTGAAACTAACCAAAATTAACCGAATTTTAGCGACTAACTTGAATTAATTAAAAACATTTAAATTGGTTATATCGTATCGGAAGGTTCAAATAAGTAAAATAAATTGGAACTAATTGATAGTAACCAAAATTTGATTAAAAGACTAACCAAAACAAACCAAAAGTAACTAAAAGTACCAAAACGGGCTAAAACGTATCGGAATAGTTTAAAAATATTGAAGTAAGTTAAAACTATCCCAGATTAATTCAATTTTGGCGACTATCCTAAACACTAAAATTGGTAATAACGTATTGGAACCGAAAGTAATCGAAAGTTGATTGAACGACCCAATTTTGGCGACTAACCAAAACTAACCAAAAATATTAAAATTCGTTATAATGTATCGCAACCGGTTCAAATCACTAAAATAAATTAAAACTAAACGAAAGCTGATTGAACTAACCCAAACTAACCAAAAGCACCAAAACGGACTAAAACGTATCGGAATAGGTTACAAAATTTAAAGAGCCCCAAAAATAATCGAAAATTAATAATATGGAAACATTCATAAAATATATATGTATACACATTTTATAGATATAACATGTTTCTAATTTTTTTATTAGTCTTACAACCATTTCATCATTTAGCCATGTTGATTTTAGTTTAACGATATTTTTGAATTATATTTCAATATAAAAGGTCTCATAAGAGCGGCACATATTTTCCGATTTTCGAATTATTCTAAAAATTCTAGATATATTTCATGTAGCATGTCGAATAGCATTCCTTACATTTAAATGCAACTGTTTTCAAACAGTAACTTTGAAATTGTTGTAACTTTAAACCGTTGTAGAATTTGATCGGTTTAACTTAGAGCGAAACGATTTGCATCTTCTTATCTTAGTTATTTAGTATCTATCTAGAGATACCAAATTTTCGGTTTGGTGGGGAGTATTTTCCAAGTTGTGGTTATGTGGAAGATAAGAAAGTGCAAGACATTTCGTTTGACTATAAACAGTTCGGATTCTACAATAAAGGTGTAAGTCACAAAAACAATGTTTTTGCTGGTTGTTTTTCGTAAAAGTCGATCGTTATCCAGATATATCCATTATTTCAGACTTGATCAGCACCTTGATAACATTTTGATTCGCTGTAACTTTTTTGTTTTTAAAGATATCGAGGTAAACAAAAAAGCAAAATGTAGGGTTGGTAGCCAAGTTTTTTTCTAGGTTACATATCAAACAAAACACTAACAATTTTCTCACATAAAAGCCTACTCTATATTTTTTTTTAAATAGAACACTCTGTATATTACTACATTTTTGGACTCTCTAATGAAATCTAAACACATGTCGTGTATAATATCCTATACCTATCTTTAGCTGTTTACGAAATATTGACAGTTGAAAGTAGACATTTTGACAGGCTTTAAAATCTAAACCGCACGAGATCAAAGAAAACGGTTTGCACATCTCTATCTTAGGTTTTCATAAGCTATCGAATGACAGTGGCTTTGAATTTAAACGGAGGTTTAAAATTTCGGGTTAATTTTATCCGCGGGTTAAATTCAAAGTTACTGTCATTCGATAGCTCATGAAAACCTAAGACAGGAATATGCAAACCGTTTTCTTTGCTCTCGTGCGGTTTAGATTTTAAAGCCTATCAAAATGTCAAAATGCTCGACTTTCAACTGTCAATATTTCGTAAACACCTAAAGATAGGTATAGGATATTATATACGAAATGTGTTCAGATTTCTCTAGAGAGTCCAAAAATGTAGTAATATACAGGATGTTCCATTTAAAAAGATATAGAGTAGGCTGATATGTCAGAAAATCGTTAGTGTTTTGTTTTATATGTAACTTAGAAAAAAAGTTGGCTACCAACCCTACATTTTGTTTTTTTGTTTACCTTGATATCTTTAAAACCACAAAAGTTACAGCGAATCAAAATGTTATCAAGATAAATTGAACGCACGGTACATGTTGCACCGATTTAGCGTAATTGTGCACTTCATGCATATACTAGTTCGTGAACTATAGCCAGATCAAAAATTTACTTTCATTTCACCATCTGGACAATATTTTTATCTAGTGAATAAAATGAAAAAGCTGTTACGAAAAAATATGCAAAATCATACATAATACGTTTATAAAATTGTGCAGGTTGCTAAGAATCTATATAAAACAAAATTATGTACTTATATAAGATCTTTTTTAAGCTTAAAAGAGAACAACTAGATAAATCAAACTTTTCAAAATTATTATTGCAGATCTTCACAAGCTCGTCTAAAACCGTAACTACTTGTGCAATATAATCTCTCATATAAAAAAATTTTTTGTGTATAGATCTTGTTGATATTTGAAAATTATCTTGGAGTTTATATTCTATTATATGTAGTTATATTCATTTCAGTTTATTTCAATTTCAATTTATTATATATGTGTTATAACGTTAAAAAATAAATAATTTTCTACATAAATGAGTTGTTTTATTGATCGTAATTTATCAAAATAATATGTAACTCAATTATATTTTTCTTTAGATAATTGACTTTTCTTTCAAGAATGCTGTACTTACTACAAGTAATCTACATTCGCCATTCTTAATTTCACTTCAAAAAACATTTTTAAATATTTCTTTGAGGTGTAATGTTGAAATAAATATCCAGCTCTCTTTATGCAGTTTTTTGGATCAAAAAATTGGTTATTCTCTACTCGAAATAAGCAGTATTTTATAAATCATATATTTTGTAGTGAAAGTTTAAATAAAATAATAGGGAAGAGTAACAATTTTAGTATATAAAGTCCCAAAAAATTTGAGTACGGCTCACTTCACTAAAGATTGCCGTGGGGTTGATGTCAAGTTAGATTTATTTATTTCCTCCTCACTACATAGTGATAAAGTTGGTCCTCGCTTGTCAAAGGTGCCGCGCTTAAGTGTCGTAGCTATGTTTTTCTTTAGGCTATGCCAGGGTTAAGAGAAGAATGACGGATAACTTAGCCCCAATAAGACATTTGGGATATGTTTATCTCCAATTTTATACACCGCATTTTATTGCACAATTGACCAGCAGCTTATGAGTTATAAAGGTTAAAATTCCCCTTGCGTATTTATCTAGCTTCTTAGCCAGATAAGCAGGGATTTAAAATAATTATGATGAACCTTGTTAGAACATACCTAGTACATGCAATTCCATACATTGTCAAAGCCAGTTCCTTCATGCTAGGTAAGAGAGGTTTTTAAACCAATTCATGGAACTAACAAAAATATTACTATAGCATCCTGGCATTTTTCTATCTTGCTTTTCGAAAATATACTTACTAATTATAACATTACGGTAAGGAAATATAAAAGGAAAATATCCCGTAAGGCACTAGCAAGTTTGCATTTGATTGAAATAAAACCCTAGATTTTTGTCTCTGAAAAAAAAGCTCTGTTGATCCTAGTAAACCGTTGGACTGTAATAGTGCCACCAGTGGCACATACATATTTGACACACTTCGTCATTCTTGTGCAACTGCAAGAGCCATACGATGATGGCCAATGAGATTCCTTTATGGAGTATTCAATCAACGTGCCGTAAATGATGCGGTATTATATAATTTGGTAAAAGAAAATAAAACGGGCGACAATTTCTTAATCAGCTGTATTTTCAGTGATAGAACCTTTACTTCAAGTTCGATAGAAATTCAAACATTTAAGAAGGACCCTAAAAATGTACCTAAAGGACATTTTGGAAATTCCTGAAGAAACACTTATATCCAAAGTTTTGCAAAAAGATAGAGAAAGGATGCAGTATGCATCAACTTTTTAATAAGTTGTCGAAATGTAAGGCATTTATAACTGTGGATTTATAGACAAGTTTTTCAATCCACCATACACATTTAGGTGAAAAAAAGCATTATTTAAATGTATATTTATTTTTAGCGTTCATAAAGAGAATGCTATATTATTTTTAGAAAATTTATCTACAATTTAACTTAAGGTCAATAAAGCTGGTTTTGTAAACATTTGTTTTATTAATAAATCGCCTTATGTCAATAAGATATTTACTCTATTACATGTTTTTGCATAGGAGTAGTGTAAAAGTAATATTAAACATATGAGTTCATTGAGACCCCACAATGACCTTAATATGTGTTCAAATAACGGTGCCCGTGGAAGGTCAAGTTTAATCAAATTTTCTTCTACAATGGATGTGGACAAAAAAATAATATTCCAACAAAGGATCTGCCCATAATTTTAGATAATATTGCCCGTTGAATGTAATTATGCTATTATAATCAAAATGATTTTGAAATGAGGAACGCAGTGGCTTCCAGAGATTTATCGCATCTTACCAATTTGCAACGTTTTTAACTTGATAGAATTTACCAATATCTTTATCGCACCCTACCTTAAACGTCTCCCAAGGGAAGACTCTCCCCACCAACATCAACATCAACACTACCATGGCAACATCAACACTACCATGGCAGAAGTTTAGTCTCATCACCGTGATATTTGTAAAATCCTCAAAGAACTAGATACGCAAATGGCATCAGGACCTGGCGGAATACCTGCCATCGTGTTAAAGAACTGCGCCAACACACTAACACCCATTACTTCCATACTTTTTTCTGTCTTGTCGAAAAGGGATTTACCCATCTTCCTGGAAAATCGCTAGAGTGCAACCTGGTTCAAAAAAGGGCAAGAAAACCACGCCCTCAAACTATTGCCCAGCTGCCTTGCTTCCAATAATAGACGGAGAGCCAGCGCCGAAAAATTTCTCTGAATCTACTAAAGCCAGTTTTTTGACAGTTGATTATAGTAGTTGTTTACATAAACATACTGCGGTCAGTCAAGCGAATCTTAGAACAGGGAATTAGGGTACGTTGTCAAAGTTGTCAAGATTACTTAGGATATGCAACGAGTTTAAGGCTGAAAATCGTTATACACATTATATATTACATATAAATAACAGTCATGTTAGTCAGTCAGTTGTATGGCGGAACCGAGCTGGTCAGCCATCCCCAATATATAAAAAGCTACCTGCAATTAATTTACTAAACTCCAAAATTGTTCCAAGGATGTAAGATCTCGTATTAATCATAAAAAAATATTCAGTCAACTATCTTGTGGGACAATACCTGTCAGTCAGCAAAAAAATAAATAAATATTTCGTTTGCGCGAGGGACCTCACAGGCGGGCGCGGCACTGCGCGGCGCCTCGCTCTTTCCGTGTTGACTAACTTTGTTTTAAACTTTTGTGATTAATCAAATTTGTGTTTATTACATGGAATAAACCATTATGAAATAAATAATGAAAATTTTAAAAACCCAAGATATTTTATTTATTTGTATTATTATTTTGATATTAATAGGTATTTCAAACGGAAAAGAACATTTATTCTAAAATAATAATAGTAGGTATTGACAACACTACTTTATTCATCAATCAGAATCTTAGTCTGAAATGGAACAAATATTAGCCGGTTTACCGATGGACAGTTATAACAGATTGTATCCACAGCCTCGCAGTGGTGTTGATACAAATCAATAGTTAATTCGGTGGAATATAAACTCCATTAATAATTCGCGAGTGGATAGAGTTCTTGATAAAAATCAAAACTCCTCCTCTATGTTTATTTTCGCAGTACCACCTCGCCATCGAAAATGTTATCGCTAAGCCAACTCTCAACCAAGATCACACAGCACAATACCGCATGCTTCAGGTCCATAAGCTTAGTGCTTAATCCACCAACATTCTGGTAATACACACTTGCCCCACGTTTTTTGGGGCCTAACAACTTTTCTGGACACCATTGAAATACTTAACAACTCAATTTTCTTCCCCTTCTTCTCTTCTGTCAATTTCCGCATAAGCATTGCTCAATTCATTCCTCTGAAATTTTGTTAAGTTAGCACTCACTTTAAAGCTAGATCCCACCACTTTCTTTTTCCTTTAAGACACTCCCTTGCTCTAGTAACTCTTAAACTCAGAAAAGTCAAAAATATCATCTGAATCCAGTATCTAATGGTGTTATGGTACCTATTTATACTTAATCATTCAGAAATATGCTTACTGGGTGGGGGGGGGGGGGGGTTGGGCAAATACGTTAAAATCTATCAGTTCCTATGCTTGTCATTGTATCAGATCCCCAAGCAGATCCCTATTAGCTTACTATATAATAACAGGCATCTATTTTATTGGACCTTACAGTCGTTCCCAATATTCAAAGTGTTTAACGCACCAGTATCAGTAACAGAAGGGGTGGCCCCTAGCGGGCCTTGTACTTAGGCCCGTTGTGCCTCCAGCCAGCATTACAGAACTTCCAGGATGCCGGTCCTAATTAAGAAAGCCCGCATCTCCTTCAGACTAACACGCGACACTGAATCTGGCTCGATCGGCATCGCGCCAAGGATTCTGGATCTTGCCCACGCGAAGGCGGGGCATTCCGTAAGTAGATAGTATGGGGTCTCGTCAGCCTCAATGCACTATCTACACTCCCCCTCCTGCAATCAGAGTCAGGTGCCGTCTGTGTAGAACTCTACCAGGGCGCTACACTTTACACTCCTTCCTAGGTAGGCACAACAGCCCCGTGGCGAGACTCTTCGCGGGCCGATGTATCATGTGCCTCTCAGTCTCATCCCCGGAGCCGTCCGCCATACCTCTTCCGCCCGACCCTCCGTCCAGCCCTCCAAGGCTCTTTCGGCGGACAACTCTGGGCGTTAAACGTATTAATAAACATCAATTTAATGATCGATTTTTTTAATGGCTAGCTGAACTAACATAATAAGTTTTTAAAAGTCATCACATATGGAAGAGAAATTATTTCCTTGACTCTACATGAATTCGTTGATTGTAATCCTTTTAAAATAGTGTTTTTAGAGAACTAAAATGAGGAGTAGTAAAATGGTTGCTACGGATATTGTATCATCCGCAAATTGTGTCATAATGCCAGATTTTACACAGCCTAACAAATTGTTTATAAGCATTGAAAGCAATTGAGCAAACGAAGCATGAAAATTTAACGCACTTTTGTCTATTTATTTAATGAAAACTAAATCATCACTATAAAACCTAAATTCAATTTTGGAGTTTAAGAAATTAATTGTAGGTAATTTATTTTTTTTACATATATTGGGGTTGACTGACCAGCTCGGTTCCGCCATTCAACTGACTGACTAACATTACTGTTATTTATATGTAATATATAATATGTATAACGATTTTCAGCCTTAGTAAATTCGTTGCATTTCCTAAGAAATCTTGACAACTTTGACAACGTACCCTAGTTCCCTGCTCGAAGTTTCGCTTGACTGACCGCGGTATGTTTATGTACACAACTACTGTAATCAACTGTCAAAAAACTGGCTTTAGTAAATTCAAAGAATTTTTTCGGCGCTGGCTCTTAATCTATAATCTCCAAAGTCATGGAACGTGTAGTCAATCAGCAACTACTAAGTACCTTGAAACCAACATATTAATTAGTGATAACCAATACGGTTTTCGCAAAGAGAGATCGACAGGAGATATATTGGCCTATGTCACTCATGGAGTAGAGCAATTGAGAACTACGGAGGATCTCGAGCGATTGCGTTGGATATTTCGAAGGCATTCGACAGAGTTTCGCATGACGGATTGCTCAACAAACTGCAGCATCTCACTGAAGCTGGCTTGCCAGTTTCCTTAAGAACCGATCTTTGCACGTTGCAGTTGATGAACACGCATGAGACGTATTCACCATTAAAGCGAGGCGCAAACCAGAGCGGTGGCGGGCGCGATGGCGGTCGCGGTGGCGGTAACGGTAAAATACTGTGCGTGTAAGTTAATTCAAGACCGCAAACAGAAGCTATCTGGCAAATACACGTACAGTATTTTTCCGCCACAGCGCCCGCCACTGCTCTGGTTTGCGCCTCGCTTTACGCGGGCGTGCCTCAGGGCGCAATACTTTTACCAACTCTATTCCTCATCTATATTAGTGACCTGCTGACCGAAACCAAAAATCCTGTTTAGAGTTTTGCAGATGACAGTACCCTTATCTCCCAATTTAGATCGGAAAATCCTTTACCAGCGACCGAAACATATCACCGCAGACAGGAGCAGATTATAGCAATTAATCAAGATCTGGAGAAAGTTCAACTACTGGCGACAGAAATTTGGTCCAGTTCAATGAAGCAAAAACCCAAGCGGCAACGCTTACCAAGAAAGCCCATACGGCCATTATGGCAGGATCGATCATTACTTCATCCTAGTCAATCGGACTCCTGGGTGTCTCGGTCAACAGAAATATGTCCTGGCATGACCAAGTTACTAACATAGCAAAATCAGCCTCGCAGAAGCTTGGTGCGCTATTTAGCAACAAAAAAACTGTATATACCGCAGCGGCTGCTCTTGCTCTACAAAGCGCAAATAAGGCCGTGCTAAGAATATTGTTCACACATCTGGGGTGCTGCACCGAAGCACACCCTAAAGCTGCTGGATTCCATTCAGAGGAGAGCTGTGCGTCTCGTCGGCGACCCGGAGTTGACCCGGGATCTGGATAGTCTGGAACATCTCAAACATGTGGCCGAGGCATCCCTGCTTTACAGATATTTTCACGACAGTTGTTCCCAGGATTTGGCCCGCCTCATGCCGCCCCCAGCAACGCCTGTCAGACAGTGACAACAGACGTCAAGAGCGCACCCGTTCGTTGTACAACTGGAAACACCTAGAACATCGCTGTGGAACTCACTCCCAGGACATATGCTATTCTGTTTCCCCAAAATTAAATCCTACAACTATTCAAGAACCAATCATCAATCAACATCTTCGCACACACACCGCTCGTCGAGTGGCATAGGAGGTCCCTTTATTGTGTGTCATTGCCATAAAAAAACTTTAATTACATGTTTAACATCGCAACTAATTTCGAAAGTTAAAGATTTTAATGCTATTAAAAGAAACATAGTTTAAAATGGCAAAACTCAAGTGAACGAATTTTGTCAAAACATTTCCTTGCAGTCTAGCTCTAGCACTTAGGTTACGTCGATTTTATTCGCATAAAGAAAACAGTATAAAATATCGTAAATCACATAGTTGGCGCTTCGATTAGACTCATATATATAAAAAGAATATATCGCGCATTGACCCTTTATGCAATGAGTTGTACGTGTAACCGACACAGAGAGATGGATATGTTTTCGCCGTATGTATTTCGCATAAGTCTGACTCGTTAGGAAACCGGTAGATATGCGCAAAATCGGATATAAACACGTTTATTGGCTACAGCGCAAGCATCGTTGTCTACGCTGACGTCGTCGTCGTCGCGGTAATAAAATAAAACCGGCCATGTTGAATATCGAATTGTAATTGCTTTGTTTGTATTTTGTTACAAGTTTGTTATTTTGGCGTTATCACAAGAATATTGCTTCCTATTCTCGTGGCGTTATATTATCGATTATAGAGCAAATTATGTCCTCAAAAATGCGTGGAAAGAAGCATTGCTATATTTATATGTAATCTTTACTGTATTCGTATGCAATAATTTTATTACCGGAAATTTCCAAGTATTTAAACTACTCTTATTATGTGTTTTAAGTTCGTAATTTCAGTTTTCCTAAAAAAGGAATATTATTGCTAATAAAAGTAATGGAAAATGTAGCTAACCAAATACAATTTAACCGTAAATATTCGTTTTGACGATAATGAAAAGTGGAATATGTTTTCTTCACGTGCATTCAAAACGTAGAAATTGCCTCCTAATATCTTATTGGCAAGAATTCGTGACATGCGCAGTTCGAACCGGTTTCCCGAGTAGACCGACTTATACCTAGTTCATATACATTCGTCCTTCGGTCTTGGCTTCACGTAATAGGCATAATGCGCGATATATTCTTATTACATATATGATTAGACTTAAAAAATTAACACAGCTCACGGGTGTGATAGAAATAGGGGTACCCTTAAAACAGCTACTATTGGCATATGTTTTTAAAATGGCGCAATTAAATTAAAAAATGACAGTTGATAGGTGACAGTTGACAGATCTAAATGTCTAATAATGTTTGTCGAAAGCTGAAGCCTTTAAAACTGCATAGCTTGAAAGACGGAAGATTGAGCAGTGTTGCCAATTTAATACGTATAGTATACGACACCGTAAAGAAAAAAAATAGTAGGAGGGCTAAAAAAATAAAAATACCATTTTTGCGGAGCTCTTATCTATCTATCCTGATCACGTTCCGTAAGTGTCCGAGTGCAAATATTAAAAATGGCTAAAGTTAGGAACTATGAGAAATAAAATTATATTAGACTATTATGAACTTTGATGCTAACTGGTGCAAAACCCCTGAATAATAGCGCAGATACTATTATAAAAGTATAGATGGCAACACTCTCGTCTAGTCGATATGATACTTACTAGAACTTCGTGGAAAAGTGTCATATAAATATTTTCCGCTGCAGTAACATCTAATAATTTGCAAAATAAAATATCTTCCATAACATCATTCTGGGTTACGAATATACTAATTGGGCACCGCAGATATTATCTGTGAATTCGTCCATCTGTAATAATATTTAATATTTTCAAAGACATGTGCTCAAATATATTTTGTCGTATTATTCGAAAGAGGTATTCTTTTGAACTCGGCAGGCATTTTTTCACAAACCAGTAATTTCGCCATGCTTTACTCTATATAACTTACTGTTTTTTGCATGGTGTTTGATACTGTTTGAAGAAGTTAAATTCGCTTATTTCCTGTGGATTACTAAGGGAAATACCCTTAATATTTCAAAAATGTATTGGCATTATTTTTCCAACAGTTTAATTTGAAAACTTTCCAATAATATATTGTTTAAGAAGCTTACCCCAAAAACTTAGCACCAACTGGTCCTAGCTCCAAAACTCTACTTGACAAAGCTTCCCCCTCCATAAGAGGAGGGGGATGCGGTGTTCGCTGCGGCCGGACGTACCGACACGTTATCCTGGTGGGACTTGGTGCGCACCTTGGAGGGACAATTACTCTTACTCCGGAATGTCTGCAGCCTCTCATTGCTCCTCCTCTGGCGTCTACTAGGAATGATACTAGGAAACTAGAAATAAAACCAAGTTAGAAATATACATGAGTTGAAATACCGGCGAAAATTCAATAGCCCATATTTTGAGAAATTTGCATTTTTCCTTCTAAGAACCTTTTAGAATTTATATTATTCTCAACTGTCTCATACACAATTGCAATAGAGATGCTTTATTTAAAAAAAAAATCCATCCATCAAACAACCATAATTAAGCCTAACCTCTGGGTACATAATGTGGGTTATTACAAAACCAACTTAAACTGTTTTTATTTATTTTCATATAATTATATTTCTTGGTTTCTTTTCATTTAAGCGGTATTTTTTCAAAATATACGCATATGACCAACACCAACTAACATTTCGTATAAAAATATGTTCGAATTTATGTGTAGTTCATTTTAATTTAAAATGAAGGTGCCTCTTAGCTTTTGCATCAGTAATTGTGGTATGGTATAGTAGGTAGAAGGGTCGCTCGGCCAGATTTGTCCTTCAACACGTCGACCACAATTGATCTTTTGTGTATACCCTTCTATTTTACATGAAAATTCCTATTTCCTTCATCGTTACAGAATAATCTGTGACTGTGAAATATTTCTTTAAGTTAATTTAATGATATAAAAGTGATATATAAAAACCAACTCTAGAATACGCAATTTTCTAGTTTTAGAAGAATAGCATAAAATTTACAAACACTTACTTTTTCCAGTGTAGCTTCCTATTGAACGCATTAAAAAACAAAAATCATAATTGTAATCATGTTCTGTATTGTTTTCGAATAAATTTATTGGTTATTCGTTTTGCCTATTACGCTAACAATTATTTACGAAAAGGAAACTGAAAAAAATATATATAGAAATTGTTAAATTCTAAATAGTATTCTTAAGGTACGTATTGTAAAATGCTTTGGCTTTCCTATTGAATAATGAAGTTATTTAGCAGAATTTCAATATCTGTACCAAAAACAGTTTATTTCCATATATAGCATCATCATTTTTCGATACTTTTTAACTTTTGAAAGTAGTAGTGGATTTACCACCGAAACATAAAAAGTCATTAAGAAGTTTTAAGCTTTTTAGGGTGAATCCATACATTCACAGGATTGAAATGGTTTCATTCATAAATCGTTAACCTAATAGGCAATAACAACAACACCAATAATAATGAATGCTAATTCTGCAATTGGTAAAGGTTAAAGATTTTAAAAATTCAATATGTAAAACCCTATATTTTTGCAGTTTTAATAATTTCCTTGTCAGAAATTATTTAATTATTTGTTTTGATCGAGTGCTTGTTAACGACTAATTTGATGCTTTCAATATTTAGGTTTATTTTGAATTGAAAATCTTTAATGAACTCTATTAGTAAATAGCGAACACGTTTGACCAAGACTATGTTGGTCTTTAATCAATGGTCAAAAGCTTTCCTAAGACTGCTTTATCGATCGCTTTTACAAGAAATGCATATTTATCCAACACGTATAAGCTATCAGAAATAAATATTGTACTAGCTGAAATGCAAATAGGAATTCGGGAAAGTTTCTAGAATGAACGAGAAGTATTAAAATGTATTAGGAAAAATAGGAGATGCCTAATCGAGTTATGACAAACTCGTCTCCAGTAGCATTTAACACTTTGGATTTGCCCTAATAATCCTGCATCATTTTTCTGTATTATGTGTTGTATTCTTTTAAGTATTCTTAAATAAAATATGAACCTTGAATGCTAATACGACTACTTCTGGTTAAGCCTATGAAATTTGTCGTTTCTAAGAGCAATAGAACATTTTGCATTTGGTCTGATCTATGTCATGTATTTTAGATTTTTTTTTAGTTACCTATTTAAAAATTTAAGGTTTTTAATGATTTTTTTTTTTAGTTTCAAGTTTGATATTCTACAGGTAAAGCCTTATTTTACGTCATACGCATGATTGGTTCTGAGGATATCCTAAATAAACTCAACTCAAATTTGATATGTATATACCTTAATTAAGTCTCTATATGTAAAACATACTTCTTTGATTGATAAAACAATTTTCATATAAGTACTGACTAAGAATGAATAAATTAAAAAATGGAAAACCAGATTTGAAAGTCAACCAGTAGATGACATTTGTTTTGCGTCCACTATCTCAGACCAAGCCACTCCATCTTAAGCTAACCAAAATTTTAAATATATTTTGTACTACAAAACCTATTACTAACTAACATGTACTTTGTTCTATTTTATGTAAAACTGATAGAGCAGATTTCAAATTTAAAATTAGTTGTTTGAAAAGCAATAAACCTTTCTAAAACACAGTATGTATTCAACTAAACATAGACGGCATTTTTACTTTCAACTTTCATGCAATCTTCGCTCTCCTTGTAGCCAATCAAAAGTTTAAGATAATTCGAATAGGAAAATAATTGATAGAGTTGTATCATTCGTAATATTTTATATTTAGATAATGTTATAAATATGTTCCATGAATTTCTTACCCTATGTTTATTGGATGTCGGTTGATATCGACATTATCAGGCGTATACTTCTTAATGTACTCCGTGTAGTTTCTCGTAACATGTTCTGGGCTAATGGAGTCTTCAATATGCTGAGGAGGCAGCATATTGCTGTCAATACTGATCATCATCTTGTTGGAGTCTATTCGTTCGTCTCTTGTTACGTCTATGGGAAGGGAATCGTCTCCTAACGATTTCATTTCATCTGCTGTTAGATACCTGTATGTTTGGTCTCCTAATGCTGTATCTTCACCTAGAAGAGAGTTAAGATGATTAAGATCTAGCGGGTGAATAACTGAAATAGTATTTCTTGAAACTGTAAGATAAAATCAGATACTTGATTCAGTGCTACTAGAGTTTTTAAATCACGTCTACTAGAAGGAAAGTGGTTTGAGAAATAAAGTATTTCCCAAATTCAACTGGAAGCTTATATATTAAAGCGGCTTCAAAAATACATATAGATGCAAACGCAACGAACGGTGTTATTTAAGTCTTCGAATAATATGAAAAATTCTCATTTAGCTTATCTAAATATGATTATAATCCCTAATTCAAAGTTTGCGTATTTTCTTAATCATTTATAAGTCTGCCGAAGCAGCTAACTCATGCCTTATCACAATATTTTGTGATTTTCCTTCTATGCTTTTATGTAGCATTAAGTTGCGTCCACACGTGTAACCGATCCTCGTAACATAACATCCTCGCGAACCAAGGGCACGTACGGTTCGTTCGTTCGAGTCCTCTACGCAGGACGCGAGCGCACTATCAATACCTTGAAGGAGGTATTGGCACTATGCCGTACCAAACGTCGTAACGCGATTATTCAGGCGAGCCGCTAAATGTCGGTTTGTTTTTGAGATTTGCAGGGTAATTATTAACCTGTAATTCACGACAATATGGAAATAGCTGCTGCGGCCTAAATTTAAATGCAGTTTGCTTTACAAACAAAAAAAAAGAAAGGAAAAGACAAAGGCGTTGGTGGCAAATGCATTAATTACCCTTTGAAAAGGAATGAACATAGCTTGTTACTCCAACTCGCTGTGAATATAGAAACTAGCATCCATACAAGTGTAGAAAAGATATGCTCAAGGAGGAAAACACATACCAACAACAAACTATCAACTAACACTCTGAATCTTATGAACCAACGAAGAAATCTCCAGAGACACAGGGCAAAATGCAGGGAGCTAAACAATAATATATAAAAGGAAATACGCAAGGAGTTGTTAATAGAAAGAACACAATTAAGGAAGGTAAGGAACACAAACAACATAATTATAACAAATAAAAACGACATCGCAAGAACTATAGAAGAATTCCACACTACCCTCTATTCGTCCGCACTTAAACATCCAGTAGATAGAACCGTAAAAGTATTGAATGTTGGATCGGAAGACATACCAGATATCACAAACGGACAGAATGAAGAACGACAAGTGCCCCGGAGAAATTAGAATAACGACGGAAATGATTAAACTGAGCGGAATCCTGCTGGAAAAATATATCCTGATTATTTTCAATGTCAATGTCTTCAAGAAGGCAGAACACCAGAAAGCTGGCTCGAGGCCGAAGACATACTACTGTTCAAAAAGTGGGACAACATAGAAAACTATAGACCCATCAGCCTATTATGGCACCTATATAAGCTTTTTACAAAGGTTTTAGCAAACAGGCTAACACAGAAGGTCGATTTATACCAGCCTGTAGAACAGTCCCGATTTCGAAAGGGATTTTCCACAATAGACCATCTACAATCAATTAAAACACTCATTGAAAAAACAACTGAATATAACATACCAATTCACATGGCTTTCATCGACTTCCACAAAGCTTTCGATGCAATTGAGATATGTTGTATTTTAAAATCCATAGATAACGCACTTATGGACTATAGGTACACCTCTACAATCGAAAATATATACACAAACCCATCCCTCCACGTTAACATCGACGAAGACACTAAAACTAAAAGCATTAAGGTTCAACGCGGAGTCTGACAGGGGGATACCATATCGCCAAAAATGTTTACATTGGGTCTTGAGGATGTCTTCAAAAGACTACGCTAGGAAAATAAAGGGGTCAAGATAGATGGAACACACCTAAATAATCTACGATTTGCGGACGATATCGTGTTGATATCAGATGACGTCACAGAAGTCGAATAAATGCTCCAGCAACTAAACAGGGAAGCAAAAAATGTCGGACTGAAAATGAACATTTCCAAGACAGGTAATGAACCCAGAATATACAAATATATTTATTGTATGCATTATCGAAAAAGTAATAGTAATTTACGTTAAAAGGCCGGGAAATGGCTTATTAAAGTACGAGTCTAGATGTTTACGGACGAGGCGACGAAGGAGCCGAGTATGGAATTTCTAGACAAGTACTTTAATGACATTTCACAAAACTTGAACTGTATATTCAGGTAGTTTGAAGGTGTCAGTAATGTGTCAGTACATGATGGTATCAGTATTGTCAAAACAAACTATAAAATGTAGCACCTGTAATATAGGGTGATAATGTAGTATGCTTTGAATCGGTTGCTAACAGTAACAAAGAGTTTTTTTATTGATTGTCTTGTCTGTCAATTCAGCATCGTTTTGAATCTGAGGTTTTAAATAATTTCGAATAAAATGGATGCAGAGATTTTGAAAAAAAGTTCTGAAGCGACGGCGAAACTTATCCCGGCCAAGTCTTCCGGATGATATCAAAAGGAATACGAGATATTCTGTGAATGGCGCAAAACTTATAATGTGGAGAAAAGTCTAAATGAAAATATAATGTTGGCTTACTTCTTGGATGCTGTAAGAGTTTATTGATTTTTTGAATGCTAAAATTGTGTAATTAGCTTTAGTGAAAAATTATGGTAGTTTCAACCATAGGTTCTTAATGTAATTGGTTATTTTTAGTAAAAAAAAAAGTCCAGCAGCTCTACATTATGGGCCAAATACTCCATGATAAAATCAATGGTCATGGTCAATGAGAACGTCGATATATCCAAATATCCAAAAGTGATGGCTTTTCTCAAAAAAGAATGTGTCGGTCAACAACCAAACCAGTCTAAAGTGCTAACTAGGGAAGAAGTCGATAGATTTATGAACGAAGCACCGACAGAGAAATATCTATCAATAAAGGTAAGGCTTTTTCTGTTGTACCTACTTTTAAATAGAAGAATTTTAATAATAACAAAGTCAAAGTGCCACGAGTATACAGTATGTCCGCGGATGTGGTTGACAAGAGGACAAATGGCCCAATAATTTAAAGATACGACAAAGAGTCACTCTTGATAACAATTTTTGCTTGTCGAGGAGAAAATCTCACATACCGTACAGGGTCCTTATTTTTTGGACAAGCAAACATTTTTATCAAGAGTGATTTTTTGTCGTTTACATTATATAAAGAAGCGATATTTATGGAGATTTTGTATTGTTTCAGGTTGTGGCACTCTTAGGCATCTCAGGGGGATGTAGAAGACAAGAGCTATACAATTTGAATGATGAGGATCTTCAGGATACAGGATCGCAAATAGTTGTCAACGTCAACCACACCAAAACTTATATCAAAAGGGTGTTTACTGTAATCGAAGAAAATTTTCTAAAGATCTTCCGTCAATATCTGAGGTTACGCCCAAAAACATCCCAGAAAAGGCATTTTTCATTGGGTATAGACAAAGTAGATATGTGAGTCAACGAGTGGGCATCCATTCAATAGCAGGAGCACCTAGGAAAATTGCCGAGTTTTTAAAATTAGAGAAAGGTATACAGGGCATTGTTTTCGTCGGCAACGTTCTTAGCCAACGCTGGAGCCGATGTTAACATACTGAAGCGACACGGTGGATGGAAAAGCAGTTCTGTGGCAGAGAAATATGTGGAGGAATCCTTGGAAAGTAAAACAAAAGTGGCTCGAATGATCCAAGGCGGCGAAACATTTGTCCAAGTTCTTCACCACCAGAATCAAGTTTCATCATCTTTGGTTAATAAATATAAATCCCAAGTTGTATCTGATGCTGCCTCTGTAAATATTTCAAATAACTCAAACTGCAGTATTACCCGAGAATACTAAACTGTTGAGAAGCGACAGAATAATTTAAATCTAGTATGCGCATTCGCCAAATATGCTGCTTTTCCGTCAACGTCCGTCAGTGTCGAGATATGTCATTGATGTCAACAGATAAGTTGTTTTGTAGTCCAAGTGGCTGTGTCGCTAATAGTGCATTTTTTAACGATCTGTATTTTCGCTTTATTGTTGGTTTTTTTCGATTGGCATATAATAATAATAATTATAGGCATGTCGAGTTCGGGTAACAATTGTGTCTATAGGGGATGTTCTGTTGTTACTGGGCAAGGATTTAGTTTATTTTCGTTTCCCAGAAATCCAGAACTATAAGTATTTATTTTTATATAAATTATTTCTTAAAACTATTTAATAAATAGTTATCCTTTTAGGTAACAGTCGAGTTATAGTATGTTACTGAGTTGCCAAATTCATGTTTTTCTGCCATTAGGTTATTCTGGAATGAAAATATTTAACTTAAAACTAATAAAATAATATTATATTTTTCTAATTGACGTCAGTTAAGAAAAGTTAAACTATTCACAACAGGAATGAACACCCATATGAGTTTGGGTGCCCTTCCTGGAGATGCCTTGGGTACAATAGATGCTTTATATTTATTTAATAATCTATTTGACGTGTTAAATTCATACTCCTTACGACCATCCTATAAGTTTAAGAAAGTATTTGAAGGCTCTCAATATCAAATTAAATTTTTAAAAGATGCTTTATTGTCTTTGTCTGAAATGAAAATTTTTGACAAAATTGGCAAATACATAACCAACAGGGTAAGATTTCCAAAATGTTGAGCTGTAACAATGCATGGGCTTATCAAATTGTGGGAAAAACTTTCAAAAGCAAATTTTAAATACTTAAAAACAAGACGTATAAATACAGATTGCATCGAAAACTTTTTTGGAAGTGCCCGGCAACAAAGCGGTAACAATGTTAATCCCACCCTTATACAGTTTCAGACCGTCTGTCTGTCTTCTTCCGAAAGCTATTTTGGCAAAGTTGTTTCCATACGGACCAAATGAAATGCCAAGAAGATTTTGATCAATTGTTAATTAATTTTGATACCGCACATGTAGCTGAAAATATTGTCAATGAAGAACATCAGTTAACTAATGCGATAACTCTGCCAAACTATAGCTACAGAAATGAAAACCTAACAACTCAAAATGCCTTCAGCTATGTTTGCGGTTATCTAATTAAAAAGGTACTTGATGTACAGGGCTATCCAACGAGGACTAGACAAGGCGATTTTTTGACTTTCCCTGTACTTTTATAAAAAAAACTGAAATAGCCATCTTACGTAATTTTCTCCCGCACATTCGGATATGTTCAACAAAAAACAATTGAACATCAAATAAAAGTGCTAGGGGTCACTTTGATATTTTTTTAAATGGAACACCCTGTATATTACTACATTTTTGGATTCTCAAGAAAAATCAAAAAACACATTTTGTATATAATATCCTATACCTATCTTTAGATGTTTACCAAATATTGACAGTTGAAAGTCGGGCATTTTGACACTTTGACAGGCTCTAAAATCTAAACCGCACGAGATCAAAGAAAACGGTTTGCACATTCCTATCTACGTACCGGGAAAGTCAAAAAATTGCCTGGTCTAGTCCTCGTTGGATAACCCTGTACATAGCTGCGAGATATGTGAATCATTTGCAAAGGAATGTAAAAACTTAGACGTTTCTAATTTATTAATCCATTTAAGAGCTTTCACAACGGAAACTGATATTTATGGCGCGCTAAAATCTCCACCAGAACAATTTGTTAATTTTATTTATCAATTGGAAGAAATATTTACTTCCAAGTTTGAAGATATTTCTCTAGGAGAGGGAATTCCCCATCAATTATTAAGCCTAATGCAAAAGATGGAAGTTGTACATCCTTGCTCTGAATTTCCCAAATTCTTTATTTTGAAGTTTTCTATTCGGTTAAAAATTTTCTATACACTAAAATATTCTAATAGAGATTTACAAACATACAAAAATGTCAAAAAATTTAATAGAAAATTAAAAATTTTATCGCATTTATAAATAATAGCCCTGTTTTATGTTTACCTGTGTTTTAAAAATATGTAAAAAAAATAATTAGAAAAAATATGTATATTATTTAAAAAAAAATACTGTTACGGAAATATATATTTTCTCCTACTGAGTGTCCAGCACCGTTCTTGGAGCTTCTGCCGCCCCGTGCAAAAAGAGAAACTCAGGTATTATATTTGATAGGTCTAAGCTTTGGCGCATATCTTGTTCAATTGAAATAGTGGCAAGGCTCGTCAATCTTTCTTGGGACATAGTATACCCAGATGCCACTGATACAGGTAATGTAAGAAATATTCTTAAGGCTACAGCTAAATTAGGAAAACAGGAGGTAAGATCATTGTCGATAATATAACTTAATACTTAATATAAAGTAAGGTTTGGATTCTTTAAGTGGTAACAATGGCGTTAAAAGATAAAATTTCGTTACACAGTTTATTTCCGTCGATATCTGGTTTGGGGAAGTTACCCTGCCCTTGTTGTAAATATGAATCCAGATCTATACATGATTTTCGCAAAAAATCAGGTCCATTTCGTGAAACTCGTATAAGCATTTAGATAAATTGTTACATTCCTCTAGTAAAGAAAACCTTTCTTTTAGTGAATTTTTTGTTGTATCTAATATACTAAAATAAAAATTAATTCTAAAATTTCGTTTTTGATCAACAGCGAACTCGTCATTTGACTCGTACGAGAAATGATGTGGGACTTTTCGCTGACGAACAAGAGGGAATTCGGGCAGTATGTTAACTTCTGCAGCTAGTGATTCTGCTTCTTTGATAAATAGATCAAAACTTTCATCAGTCCTTTTTTCATCGATATAGTTTATTAAATTTTTTGAAACAGTTACACATTCGCAAAGATTAAATTTAGGATTTTGAGACAACGTTAACTTTTGACAGAAGATCATGCCCAATTATCAATGAACAGATAAATTTAATTGAAATAAATTTCTCCGCTAATGTTTGTGCCATATTTCTCGTTTTTATGTCTCTTTTATCGTTATCGACTATTTCATTAGGACTGTTGTAAACTTTTTTGAAATTTGAAACTAAAGGTTAAATTACCTACATTTATTCTACTTTCCCATTGAGTGTCGATTGACGGTTTCAAAGTTAATATAGGTATATTAAGTCTCAAAACCTCCCACCTTGCAGCTGATGCTGCAAAAATACATCTAATTTTTGAACAATGTCGAAAAATTAAACAATTTACCACTAAATTTAATGAATGAGCAAAATATGGCAAAGACGTAGTTCTTGGATTTATATTTAATATTCGTTTTTGTAAACCAGAGTTTAATTGTATTTGATTAAACCTGAAATGCTACTGTGTTTTATTGTTTCATATTTTTTAATAAAAGCTGGTTTAGAAACTTTGTTGTAAATAAAATGCCGCCCCCTAATCTTCGCCGCCCCGTGCGAGTGCACGTGCTGCAGCCCCGTCAGGAACGGCTCTGTTAGTGTCTTTGGTTTATTTTTCTATCCTATCCCTAATGTATAATGTGATGTAGCCTATACATATTATAAATCTATACATAGATATATCTTATTATAAGTAAACCCCAACATACCTATAAATAATAAGTTCTTTAAATAAATAATTTTGATTTATTTACTGATTCATGAGATAATTTACTTCCCCATGCTCCCGTGCTACAAGATATTATCCGAGAAGACAAAACCGTTGTCTTCTCGGATTACGCTGCTTTAATGACAAACGAGAGTCATTCAAGATCATCGAAAACAGGCCCATCGAGATCAAAGGAAGATCAAAGACGCCGCCGCCGGCTGTCGCTTCTCAACAGTTTAGTATTCTCGGGTATTACATTTAACATGTATAAGTAAGTTTATTTTAACGTTTATTGTAATATTTATAACTTTTTGTTTATTATAATAAAAATCGTTCAGAAATAACCATGTGTTAGTTAAAATATACCAGTCCGGAAAAGTTACTTTACCGGCCTAGTGATGTAATGTATCATTTACCGGACTCAAATGAATCCGGGAAATGGCACATTAAAGTACAGTATGAAATAAATGAATATAACTAATCTGGGATATACAATATCATGAGAGAAAGGAAATACATCGACAGGAATAGCAACACGAATAAAACTCTCATTTGGCTGCATTTGGTAAACTGGCATATATATTAAAGAATAATGCTATCCCAATAAACTTGAAGCGCAAGATCTTAAATAGTTTGGTTTTACCTGTTGGAAACTATTGTCCTTGTTCAAAGAAACGCGGTAAGCTGCGAGTGATGGAGAGGGCAATGGAAAGATCAATGCTGGGAGTGAGTCTGAGGGACAAAATGAGAAACAAGGAAATCCGTAGAAGAGCAAAAGTTAAAGACATTATAGAAAGAATAGCAGAAATGAAATGGCAATGGGCGGGTCATGTAGCAAGACAAGACAACGATAGATGGTCGCCGAGAATCATAAAATGAAGACCGAGAGAGACGAAGCGAAGTATAGGCAGACTGCCCTTGCGATGGATGGATGATATAAGAAGGGTGGCAGGTGGAAACTGGTATCATAAAGCCCAAAATAGAAATCAGTGGAAGGAACTAGGAAAGGCCTATGTCCAGGAGTGGATGAATGGTGGCTGAGGAGAGAGAGAGGGAGAGAGAGAGAGAGGGAGAGAGAGAGAGAGGGAGAGAGAGAGAGTGAGAGAGAGAGAAAGAGAGAGAAAGATATACAAAGATAGAGAAAGAGAGAGAAAGAGAGAGAAAGAGAGAAAAAAGATAGAGAGAGAGAGAGAGAGAGAGAGATAGAAAGAGAGAGAAGAGAGAGATAGAAAGAAAGAGAAGAGAGAGAGAGAGAGAGAGAGAGAGGAAGAGAGAGAGAGAGAGAGAGAGAGAGAGAGTAGAAAATAGTTATTTAGGCAACGAGTGTTTAAAGTGACCCATTTTCATGAATGGGATATTGTCGCATGAGCCGTAGGCGACAATCCCGTGAATAAAAAGGGTACTTTTTATATGAGTAGCATATAATTTTTTTCTTCTACCGAAAAAAAATATGAAAAACTAAAAATATTATTAAATCACTTTGCACATTGAACTAAACGTCAAAAAATATGTTAGATTTTCTTTACGCACTAGTGCGTAAAAAATATATTTTACGAATCTTGGACAGTGCGTAAAGTGAGTAAGTTTTTACGTCGGTAGTAGAAGAAGTGTTTGAAACACTTTTTTACGTGGAATTCGACAGTGTTGCCGAATTTGTGCACTTCGGTCCTCTGGGCTCTCACCAACTTTAGTTCGGTAAATATATCAATGGTTTCTATTGCGGATTTTCAAATACTATAATGTTTGACAATCACAGGCACTTCTTCTCAAAGAATGTCATGCGCTAGAAGGAGAAAATCAGTGATATAATCAATCTCACTCTAATGCATGGTATCCTTATAGGAGGTGTCTGGGAAATTATTTAGTTAGCGAGTGTGGTTTTCAGACATGCAATTCTTTTAATGTTCATAAAATGTATTATTTGTATCAGCATCATTAAACAGGACATTGTGTCAAATTGTCCTAGTCGACTCAGCCCATCAACGAGTTTCGCCCGCTCATCTACAATTCCACTATCTTCCACTTCATCCAATTCTCGATGTAGTACTATCATGGACAGGTTTATTGAAAAAATAGATATGAAGGAAGAGAAAATATGAAACCAAATAATTGCCTCTGCAGTATTTTCGTGTGGGTGTCGATTTTGTTTGGTGGAAAGATTTGTTTCAGTTTAAGACCTTCTTTTAAATTCCGGTAAAATAGTCGGTGCCGATTCATGCTTGTAACAAGGTTCGATACGCTTTGTCTACGTCCACAATCATTTACAAACCAAGTAAATTATCGGCGCTTATAGACACCGCGGACTGCCAGTAAGCATGAAACCTGCACTGGCAGGTTTCCTGCCTGCTGGAAAAGGTATAGCCGGAAAATATCTAAACAGTGAATTTGAGTTGGCAGAAGGTGATTTTTGGACAAAAATACGATCGTCAAATTCAGTGGCATTATAGTGTGAAATTCGCAATGAACAATCATTAATTTTATTGTCACTACTCCCTCTCCAGTTTTACTGAAAACAATGGCAACAGGTACAGGGCGCCACTCGGGTGAATACACTGCTCAAGAGTTGATGGATGAAATTGGTCCTAATAAAATAATAGGTATGTTCAGCGACAATGCGGGTCCTATGAAGGAGGCCAAAAAATTGTACTCAAACAGCTACAATACATAACAGCTTATTCACGTGCATCACACACTTTAAACTTATTTATTGGAGTTGTCCAGCTGCAGTCCTTGTGCTGATGGGACCTCTATGTGTTGCTTGTATGATTTTCTTTAGAACTTAAAATTCATATAAGGTAGGCTTACATAGTAAAAATCGTGTATGACTTTTTTATGAACAGTACTATACCTACCATCTATATTTTATAAGAGTTACGGTCACAGAGCTAAGAAGATTAGCTTTTGAATTTGCTCTCAATTTGGCACGAAGACTAATGTTATGATACTTTCTATCCTCACGCACTCTTCACATAGGCTCCAACCGATAGATATTATCTTTCATGGGTCCCTTAAGGTAGAATATCGGAAGGAGTGCAAGTTATTTATGAAAACCTATTTGATGAAGACCGCTACTCCATATGATGTGACAATTTAATATGGCCTTTTGTAAGCGGCTACTAAAGCAAAGGCGAATCTGAAACATAGGAGGCTTACAGAACCGGGCCTTTTGCCGTTCAATATTCATTGTCATGCAATCTGTCGTTGTGACAAAAATAAGCATTAAAGATCAAGCTGATAGCTCCACAAACAATGAACCGCAAGCTAGGCCTTTTTCTAGCATAGAACCCCAATTTGGACCTTTCAGTGGCAAGGAACCTCAGGCTGGACCTTCTACTAAGGAAAATCTTAAAAATCGGCCTTTTCTAGAAAATAACCTCAAGCTGGATCTTTCACTTTTACAGAAAAAATCTCATTTCGAGAGCTTCTTTATCCCTAACGTGTCAGTAAGAAGACAGAGAGTAAAAAGGCAAAAACAACATTCCAAGATAATTACATCAACCCAGCCGAAAAAGAACATAAGATAAGATCAGATTGTTTCAAAAGAACAAGGTTAAGTAACAAGGCGGTTTTGCAAAATAAAAAGAAATAGTTATAAAAGACAAATCGTTGATTCAATTTGATCAGATTCTTATATTGATGTTAGATGCGATGAAAACGAAGACAAGGATGTCTAGGAAGACCGATGCCTAGTATGCTTCGATTATAGAAAAGTCAATGAAATGTGGTTCCGTTGTATCATTTTTCATTCGTATAGTGGATGAGATACAGCGATGATTGTCAACCTTTGGTTTAACCAAATTAGTTTCACGTTAAAATATTTTTAATATCTGTTTCTATAGACTCATTTTTTTAACTACTACTTTGTTATTGTACCTTGTACAACATCGGCACCTTTGTTTGGTGTGTCTTTTTTTGCTTCGTTATTGCTACTTTAACCTTTGACCTTAATTAGGCTCCATTTACGTACTTAGTATGTAAAAGTTGTATTTTTTTTAATTTAAACGTCAATTGTTACATACTAATAGAGATTAGTTTCTTAAGTACGAAATGTTTTATTGTCATTAACTTTTTTGATTGACCAGCATTGCCAATTAATGCGTGACCCGCATTTCCCATAAGTGTTGACAATGCGGGCCAAAACTCTTTTTTAATTTTGGCTTATAGAAAACGTCTTTTACAATATTTTTTAAATTTTTATGTTTTTCGTAAAACATCAATATTCAGATAGTCAATTTTTTGTAGGTAGTTGAGGTTGCAGAATGTTCTTTCTTCATTGTGTATTTTTATTTTCTTATGCATTTGTCCACTTTACCATATTTATGTTTTTTTTAATCAACCATTTTTGTTTCAAAATCAAAACGTACCGAATGGTCTGAATGGGGGCGGGTGTCCTAAATCAACTTTACCCTAGAGCCCAATGCACCGTTAATCTAGCTCTATTTGAACGCGATCAGGGTTAATTTTGAAGTAAGTTATTTAATTACTTTGTGTTATGAAACCAACAGTTACGTAACAATAGTCTATTATAAACTATAATTAACCCCTCAGTTTCATCCTAGATGCGTATCTTAGAGTTATGTGAATGTCTATCAAAAAGAACATTATTCTAAAAAGAAGTGCATAACATGAAAGTGATCAATTCTTACCGAGTAATTTATATGTCCGTGAAAGAGAGAATAATAACCACATGCTGTCATCTCTGACTCAATGAGGCTATTATAAGTTACTACCTAGTTTAATAGGCATAAAAGTTAATCGAATCAAGCCAACGAAGCATGACACGGTCAATGAAAATTGTTGGTGTGAAATTCTATTTAGTGTATCTATAACATTCATATTGTTTAGAAAAAAAAAACATTTCTAAAGAAAGCTTACATCCATAATTAATATATATTTCATGATTAGGTCTACATAGTAAGTTTGCTTGCAACACGCCTTCAATCACTCCTTAATCAAACCTTAAGGCGTATCCCTTGCTCCATGCAAAAATACCACATTTTTGTATCATTCAACACTAATCCCTACTCCCCAAAATAAAGTTTTAATCTGCTTATCATGAATATGTTATAAGATGTTAATTAATAACTACTACTAATAATACTTAATAATAAAACAATAACATTTTAGAAACATGGGATAAATTATTCCCAGAAAACTTAAAAATTATACAAATATTCAATTTTAAAAACATGAAACTTGATTGTTATGTGCCGACCAGGAAGTCAGTGGTCCAATTACCCCAAACCCGTTGTGCGATAGGTATCCTAAAATCACTATGGTAGATAAAATATCATATTCTGCACGCTACCATGTATGTGCCTTACTGCATTTGCGTGATTTACAACGCACTTGTTACGTATTATTTTATTGTTTTACAGTAATTATACAGTCTGTTAACGTGTCAAACTTTTGCCGAACAATATGTATGATAATGTGAGAACACTCAATTAAGTTTTTTTAAGAAACTACTTATACATGTATTATTTAAGACAAACATTTAAGGATCTAGTTCTTACTTCAGCTAATAGTGTTGTTTTGCCTGCTAATTAAGTTATACACTATTATTAAGAATGCCAGGCATCTGAATAAAGTCAGATATGGCCCGCTTTTCCGAAAATATTCTAATGGCGGCTCTCCTTTCTGACAATCTGTTTCTAATTACGAAGAAAAATTCACACATATATATTCAAAATTACTGCAAAAATTTAAAGAAATTATGAATGTATGTGCTATCTCATCGGAAAATAACTCAGCAGTACACTTGATATTTTATATCCAGAAAAATCAATATTGGGAACCAGTGTGCCTCCAACTTTTGAAAAATTTTCAATTTTAGTTTGGAATTGCTGTCAAATAATGCCCCAGTGGAACGAGTTTTTTTATTTCCTTTATATCATTTCAATTGCCAATGGAGCGAAACCTGCTTTCTATTGATTCGTGTGAATGAAGTGAATTGTTCCAATTTTTACGATTGTATTTTAGAAAATCAGGATCTTGTAAATAAAAACGACCTACCCTGATATAAAATAATCAGAAGCCGGAAGTTCGGATCTTAAACGTCTAGATATCCCTATTACATAAATATAAGTAGAAAAAATATTTGATTTGCTATTTTGTGTAATACATCATGATATTTCAGCTGCCCATTTCATACGTTGCTGGAACTAAATATGGCCTGCCTGAAAAACTTAATTTTATTTTGAGTATTACGTTCCCTTGACACTTTATTATTTGCTATTAACAATTATTAGTGGCAATATTAATTTTTCAATTAATGGAATTAAAAGATAGAAAACCACTAAACAACATAAACTGCATCCAAAACCAAGGCTACAAATAGCCTAATCATAAGCAAAATAATTTTAAGGGATAAATTGTGGCCAACTTATTCAAAATGGCCATCTTGGACTATTCTCTTTATAGAAAGCAAAACCAAGCCATACCAGAGATAAATAAATATTCCATTTCAAATTTGGGAGATATGATTGTTTTAGGAAAACTAGACAAACTGAACATTTAGCAACCTCTGGTTGCTCTCCCAGTGAAGTGAAAGAGACTTCTCGCTTCACATCATCACCCATTCACCTACCTGATAAATAATAATGGCAATAGTAACAATAATAATATATGCCTTTACTTTTAATAATACAACACATAAAAGTTCTTAGATCTATAGCGTAATCATTCATTTAGAAACTATCACAGATACAACCAGGGATCGAAATTTTGTGACTAAAATCCCAATTCTGGCCACGAAAATCCAATAACAAAATATTAATCAAATGTCCAAAAACCTTGAAATCTGCTGTTTTATTGCCTACTAATACAAGTAGCCAGTTTTGGAAACCTCTTCATTTAAAAAATAAAGGCAGTAACGACAGGTGTACTTGAATTTAATAATGGAAAGTTTGGTTTGGCTTCACCTTGCTGAAGCTTTCTACCTAACCCTTAAGAAAAATAAACATGGCGCTATGTCGCCATGTTAAATTCTACTAACTTTGTTTGTCTTTACACACATTTCAACCACTGGATTAGTCCAAGTTTCAATACTCAAATAAGAACAAATAACTGCTTGCATGATATACAGGTTGGCCCCTTTATTATGGGATGACACCTTATCTCAGAATCTACGGGGTGTACCAAAAAAAGTTTAATACAAAAGAAAGGTTTTTAAAAAAGTATATTTTCATGTACACGGTGATCATTTATAATGTCCCCCCCTCTTAACTTCTTTGTTTTTCGCATTAGATGAAAATGTTAAATACAAAAGTTATACAGAATAATATAAGCTATTTGCAGAATACATTTATATATATACAAGGTGTTGCAGAAATGAGTGACAGGTTAAAGTTATATTTTTTTAAATGTAACACCCTGTATATTGTAAATTTTTTGGGATCTCTGAAGAATTCTGAATATATTTTCTATAACATGTCCTATACCTAAATGTAATAGTTTTCGACATATTCGCATTTTAAATAGTGGTCTCGTATTATAGTTGCCTAATTCACGGCCACCTAAGAACTGGAATCTAGAATATTTGTTATTGAATGTAACCGCTTAGTTAAAATGCGTATATGTCGAAAACTATTACATTTAGGTATAGGGCATGTTATAGAAAAAATATTCGGGATTTTTAGGAGATTCTAAAAAATTAATAATACACAAGGTGTTTCATTTAAAAAAATATAACATTAACCTGCTATTCATTTCTGCAACGCCTTGTATATATATAAATGTATTCTGCAAATAGCTTACATTAGTCGGTACAACTTTTGTATTTAACATTTTTGTCTAATGCGAAAAACAAAAAAGTTAAGAGGGGGGACATTATAAATGATCACCGTGTACACAGGGTGTTCGTGTTTTTGTGGACAAGTATGAACTTCCTTATTTTAAATAGAATACCCTGTATATTAAGGTATTTTTGAATTCCTTGGAAAAATCTAGATGCGTATACATATAATATTCTATACCTAACTCTAACCGTTTTTGACATATTTGAATTTTATGTCAAAATGACGTTTGCAGGTCTAAATATAACTATCAGTTTCTCCTATTGAAATCCTGTATAAGTTTTGTTCTAGCAGCGATTTGAAACGGTATAAAGCCATCCGGGGTTTGCGCATAGCGATATAAGCGTCGCGTCGCCTATATTACTATGCTCCGGATGGCTTTGTACCGTTTGAAATCGCTGCTAGAACAAACCTACCTACTACCTACCTACTGTAGTGGTCGATGTTGACATTTTTATAATAAATAAATACAGGTTGATCAAAATCTATCATTAAATATTTAAATGAGAAAGTCGTTAAAAGTCATTCTTTGTGGCGAAAAAAAAGGAAGCAGTAAAGAAATAACATTATTTCTGGTCGTCTGACAATATACCTACTTATTACCCCAGCCGGGACTATTAAGTTATTAACCTTTCTTCGGGCGCAGCTGTTCTAGCAGATACAAGTCTTTCTTTTGCATCGTGTATAGTAACCTATAGTGCTGAAATGCACACCGCATAGGTAGCCTCCTATTTTTAGACCAGCTATCTGAGCTATCGATATGTCCGCGTCCCGTCCGTCCGTGGCAGTTTGTGTTAGAAGGTTTGATGTGCACGTGGTAAACATATTGATCTCTTGGATACACTGCACCTGATTACGTTATAATTTACAAACTATAAATATTGCATTTTAACATACAGAAGAACACTACCACTACCATTGGCTAACGTTTTACATTTCTAGACATATTATAGGAGGCTACCTATACAGTGGGGATTTTAACGCCATAAATCACCATATTCGATGAAAAAGATAGACTGTTGTATCTGCTAGAACAGCTGCGCTCGCGAAAGGTTAGGTTGATACCTACCTAAGGCTTGCGTTCCTAGGAAGCGCGACGGTGACGGGACGGAATGCGCGGACGTTGCCCTTATGGCTAACCAAATAAGTGTGTTCCTAAGAAGCGGAGCGTAACGGCGTCGGAACGGAACGTAAAATCCCGCCAGCGGAGTCACGCCAGCAGTCAGTCGGCAGGCAACTTCGACGGGACGGGACGACGGAAAGTTATTTGTTTTTTTGTAGTGTATTGATAATGTCGGGCTTCACAGAAGAGAAAACTGAACTGCACATTGCGACAATACCCAGTATTGTATAACTTACAGTACAAAAATTCTGAATCCAAACGCTAGAGATCGAAAATTCTCACCGGTAGCATATATACCTGAAAATATGAAAAAATACATTTTATATCAAGGCATGATGTAGGTACAACTGTCAGGCGAAATATACAAGTTCATAAAAATTTTCTTGTGAATTTTTTTTGGCACAAGTTACATTTTGATAGAGAATATCATCATTTAGCCATCAAAATCAAACCTAGAGCTATTCACCAAAAACCTATAATTATTAATTAATAACTAATAAATCGGCATAAGTGAAAAAAAAAATGTTGGTTCTCGAATATTTATAAAATTCGAAGAGTAAGGATCAGTGTACTTACCTTAAGGTTACACCAAAAAAAATGTTGAAGTAACATTTTCTTTGGTTACACATAATTTTTTCTTTGGGGAAATTGATTTTGTCATTCGGTTATATGGCTGTTTCAAAAGTCTTCGATAAGATATACGAAAATAGTTTTTTAGAAACTCAAAAATACTGGCGAAATTTTTTCTCATTCTCATATAAATATTTCTCAACTAACAGAGTATAATGACCCTCATGTGGCCGGGTTTTAAATATATCATGTTCGACTTCACGTTGCCGAACATGGCTAGTCAGAAGAAGCTCTTCCTCTATTTCATCTATTAAAATTTGCAAAATAAAATTTTCGATATCCATTTCCTTTCGTCGGCGTGCGGACACTCTGCCCGCTAGGAATGCACTGTTACCAGGCGGGACGGCAGCGAAACGTGCAAAGGCACCGTGGTTTCCACGCCAAGCTTCCGTCCCGTCACCGTCACGTTTCCTAGGAACACAAGCCTTTAATCGTCCCGGCTGGGGTAATAAGTCGGTGTATTGTCAGACGACAAGAAATAGTGTCATTTCTCTAGTACTCGATTGATTTATTTTCACCACGCCTCGCCGTCATGGCCAACTAATAACAAAACTTAAAAGCCGTGTAGAATTTTTACAAGAGAAATTTTTGAAAAAAAAGGCTTTTAACGAATTTTTCACTTAAATATTAAATCTTAGTTTTTGATCACCCGGTATTTATTTATTATAAAAATGCCAACACTCCAATTAAATTATAAAGGCTTTCGATAGGAGAAATTAATAGTTATATTTATACCTGCAAACGTCATGTATGACATAATATTCAAAATATGTCAAAAGGGTTAGATTTAGGTATAGGATATTATATTTAAAATATATCTAGAATTTGCTGAGGAATCCAAAAATGCCTTATATACAGGGTATTCTATTTAAAATAATTAAGTTGATACTCTTCCAGAACAAAAACGAATACCCTATATATATATGTAAATATTATATTTTATCCCATAATAAAAGGGCCACCCTGTACAGCATCCATACATATTGGGGTGTCCATCGCCTATTTTAAAGTAAAAATGTATGTGTCTTGTTCGAAGTTATTCCTCGTTTATTACATTTTTCTTCTATTTTCAAGTTGGGTCCATTTATTGCAATCAAGCATTGAAAATCGGATTTACTTGTAATCTGCTTCTAATGCATATTTTAATATGATGATGCTTCGATTTTTTATGTCCAAAAGGTGTCAGATCCTATGCTTTGGTATAAATTTGGAAGTAAAAAGGTTTCTAGACGGAAACACCTCACACTTCCAAAAAAACCTTCTTTTTCGCCACACCTACATACCATTTTGGACTTTATTGACCTGATATAATGTTACTATCACACAGTACGAAATATTGCAGACTTTTGATTCCAATGAATAAAAATGTAAAAATACCACTACAAAAATAAATCTAGGTATATTAGCTCGCAATTGAAAGTAGTAACATGAAAATGAGAACACAAATATGACCCTGCTAAACACATGCTTGAGATTGGTTAATTACATCTGTTATGTTTCATGGAGTGTATTTGTAAAATGTGAATTTATAAAAAATGACTTACGCGTTTGCAATGTGCTGCCATTGAAATACGGGAGGTAAACGTGACGCTCGTGTAGTGCAGTGCCAAATCCCTCAGCTTCTTCCCCTGTTTTAGGCATATTTCGTTAGGTTTTACTCTTGTTAGCATAGTTAATATGTAAAGCAACACAATAAGCTAAGCGCCTTTTTAAAGTAGCTTCGATTAGGAAATTAATAATTTACCATTTAACTTAGGAGCGCTTAAATTAAGGTTAAAAGTCTAAGTTATAATCATATCTGCATATTTATGCAAATATATTTATAGGACCATAATACTAACTTAAGATAAAAGCTAGATAAGTCTTGCATGATCCGAAAAATCTTAGTAATTTTAATGATTATTAATTTTGAAATAATTTATGTAACTAAATTATATACAGTGTGGCCCAAATTGGGTATACATGTATGGGTATCTTGGAAACTATAAGAGATAGAAAATCGGTTAAATGGGGAAAGTTTTAGTTCATTCAATTCCCAATTCAATGGCATTTTGATAACGATTTGAACTTTTTTCGTTTTTGAGATATTTTGAAAAAATCAAAAAGTTGTATTTTCGAAAAAGCGCTGTACTTTTTTTATTTAAAGATATTTTTAAAATCTGTAAAAACATTGTTAGGACAACTTTTTATGCTCGATGCACCCATGTATTCAGTTTTTAGTTCTGACGTTTTGGTTATGAGAAACCAGCATCAACTTCTTTTGTTCTTATGGCGGCCATTTTGTTTTTTAGCACATTTAAAAAGAACTTTTTTTCCCCTTTCTTGTGATGTATAACACTTCATGAAAATATTTTATTTTTATGTCAGAAAACGACAAATTTAACTTTTAGCTGGGTTGGCCATGACTGCGGAAAATAATTACGGTACAAAACAAATATTGCTAGTGTTTCATAGTTATTTTACTGAAAAATATACGAAACATTGATCAGACAAACATCGAATTTAACTTTTCATTTTTAGTAATTTTTGTTTTTATTAATATTTGTGAAAAGGTAAGTTTAATATTAGCTGCCCTGCCAAACATCATTAAAAAAATATCAATATGTTAAGAATGTTATATTAAATGCAATATGAATACAAGTGTAGTACCGCCAGTTATTTGGAACTCAATCCTGACAGTCAACACTCAAGACTCAAGCCTTAAGGCAAGTCTGTTATGAACCTATGAAATTATAGAAGCCTTGGGAAGCCATGTGATTAAAGGACAAAATAATATTGAAACAATATTGAGTTGGCTTTAGCAACAGTTGCTACGGAGGGCGGTTGCCGTACAAATCAATATTTGCTATTAATTTCCAAACTATCGTTCTAAATATAAGTATCGGTTTCTGTTCATAACTGCTTACTTTACAACTTACTACTATTAACATACCCAAACTAACTATTCTAACCACGCGAAACCGGCTAGACCTCACCACCTCGTCCCGCTCGAGGACCCAGCCACCGCCGATGCATACGCATATACAGTTGTTCACGGTATTTGACGGTACAAACTACAAAGTTTACAGAATATGCAGGTATCTGCCGCACGCGTGTGATTTCAATGCATTAAAGTTTCGACAGTGAGCGAGGCAACTTATATTTATTCTGTAAACTTTGCCCAAAGATTACACCGAGGGGTGTAATATCCGGGGACCCAGCTGGCCAATTTACAGGACCCCGGTTTGGTATAACATTATTTAATTGTAAATGAATGGTCCTATAAGTTGATTATCTAAAAACAAATTATACTATTTGACTTTGTAAATATTTTGCGGACTGTGTAGACTTACCGTACACACCACACCAGACATTAAAGCTAAATCTTACTTGTGGCCTACATTCTGCCACTTGGTGAGGATTATCAGTGGCCCAAAAATGGATATTCACAATAATGAATGCTCCGCAGTTGCTGAAAAACGTTTCGTCGGTCCAAATAATCTTCATACTGAAATTGGGGTTTTCATGACATTGGTTTACAAACCAGTTTGAAAATCATAATCGCCTTGGGTCTGTTTCCTTTAAAACTTGAACAATAGTAGGTTTATAAGGACGATATTTGTTTTCTTTAAGGACTGTTTGGAAGTAGTTCTTGGTATAAGTATTTCCCTCGCACGTACTCTCGTCGACGTCGTCGGGTTCGCATTAAAATATCCTTAATGTCATCGTCACGAGCTTGATTGCCCTTCTGATATTTCTTTGGCGTTGGTACTTCAAAGCTTCCATAATTTTTTAAGTTCAGGTCAAGCTTCGCGAATAGTCTTGGCTGTTGCCTCTCAGGATACAGGTCCAAATAGTCGGCGGTGGCAAGATTTTTATTTCTATTACATTTAATATAACATTCTAATATGTCATATTTTTCTTCACTGGCATATCGCGTGGCGATATTTAGAAATCAAAATTTATGAAAATTTAAACAAAAACTACCAAATAGCGTTTTGACTGAATAATGTCACTTGTCAGTAAAATGACTTAAATGCCGCCGAATCACCATAGCAACACTATCATTTATTACGGCAAATGGCCTCCGCCGTCATGGCCAACTCAGTTAAAAATTAACTTTGTCGTTTTTTGACATAAAAAATAAATATTTTTATAAGGTGTTATACATCATAAGAAAGGAAAAAATATGTTCTTTTTAAATGTGGTAAAAAACAAAATGACCGCCATAAGAAAAAACGAAGTTGATGATGGTTTCTCAGAACCGAAACGTCAGAACTAAAAACTGATTACATGGGTGCATCGAGCGTAAAAAGTTGTCCTAACAATGTTTTTACAGATTTTAAAAATATGTTTAAATAAAAAAAGTACAGCGCTTTTTCGAAAATACAACTTTTTGATTTTTTCAAAATATCTCAAAAACAAAAAGAGAGAAAATCGTTATCAAAATGGCGTTGAATTGGGAATTGAATGGCCTACAACTTTCGCCATTTAACCATTTTTCTATCTCATATAGTTTAGAAGATACCCATACATGTATACCCAATTTGGGCCACACTGTATATATATATATATAA
>JAEQML010055292.1:0-36326 GCA_016904865.1 Pissodes strobi
TTGTGCGGAGCCTACTTCTTCAGATATCGCCGGCGAGCATTCTTATTTGGACGTAAGTTTGGTTGCTTCAGATCATTCGTTTTCCAATAATAAAATATTACGTAGTGGCCTGTCGTCGTGCCAAAACTCAAAATGACGAAGTTGTAAATTCCAGTAGCTCACCCTGTTAAAGACCATCACAATTTTTAAATTATCCCCTTGTACAGTTTTTGCTGTAGTTTTTGGCATATATTCTCGTCACGTGATTGGTATATTGAAAAAAATTATCTTTTCGAAGAAAAAATTAAAAATGTCATTTGGGATTACCTAGAAATCGATGTTTTAACTTTTCCCGACATTTTCAAGACGTCGCGGCGTCGCGTCGTCTCGGTTTTTTCGAACCTCACGACTTTTTTGACACTTAAACGACGCAAAGTAGCCTCTTCTTCAAAAATGTACACGCCCAAAAAATACTCGCCATTTTCCAATTCTCATCAATTTCAAAAGGGTTTGGAAAATCGCCAAGAACGTGTCCAGAAAATTTCATCAAAATTAATTAATTTTTTTTGGACAGTTATCGTGTATCAAAGCAGAATTTTAAAAAATCGTACATGGGAAGTAATAACTCAGAAACCAAAATCCGCTCACCAAAAACAACAGTTGCTCGAGTATGTTGCGCGTAGTGTGAACCCACCTTTAAAGGAAAAACGTCCGTCGAAATCATTGAAACATCCAATGAAGATTAATATGTATTTATTTTAATGCAACAAGGTCTTATAGATTGTGATAATTATGATATTTAAACAAAGAAGTAAAACATTACAAGAAATTTACCAAAAAATTAAAAACCTTAAATCTTTAAGGCCGCGGTCCACACGTGTAACCGATCCCCGTAACGTAACATCGTCGCGAACCAAGGGCATGTACGGTTCGTTCGTTCGAGTCGTCTACGTAGGACGCGAGCGCACTGCCGTACCAAACCTCGTAACGCGATTATTCTGGCGAGCCGCTAAATGAAATGCTCGGGCTGCCGTCCAGACGCTGTAACATCAGCGCCTTTCATTACTTCATAACATCATTAATTTGATGGTTCGCTAGTTTACCGACAACTGACGGCTCGCTGCGAGCGGTACGCTGTAAAATTTTGACACGGCATTTTGATATGCGATGAGGCTCGGGATGCCGTCCCAACGGATCATAAAATGATACGCGAGCAGGTTACGTTACGAGGTTCGGTTACACGTGTGGACGCGGCTTTAGGCGTCAACTTCAACCAGTCAATAGAAAATTCTGACTTTTTGTGTACCCACTAGTATATATTTTTTAAATTTTTGGCTACTTTTTTTTGCCATATTTCAATAGCATATAACTTATGACATGCTCATTTCGATGGGCGTTATAACTTTGAGACATAAACAAAGAAAGTAATTTAAAAAAATATACTTTATAGAAACTGGATATTGGTGACAAAAAGGTATATTATTTGCTACGAAAATTGTGGAAACAGTTCCTGCCAGCAACAACACATAAGTGAACATTGCATTTGACACAAAAAATATTAGTTTTTCACTTGCATTTTCCCATCTTGCATCTCGTTCCTTTCCTTTTTGTCATCAATTTGGAGAACATGGTCATACTGATCATATCTAGCGTCGTCAACTGGCCTAAGCTCAACTTTCACTTGTTTCTTTTCTCTGTCCCTATCTTCATTTGAGTGTCGGCCTCGTTTTGGTGGCTCCTTGAAGTATACCAATTGTTTGAGCAATGCTCATTGGAAAATCCCAGAAGTCCATGATTTCATTGAACTCTAACCCTAAGCAGTTAGGAGTTTACCACTGCCATGTCATTTTTGGGGTCGTCTAGATGACCTATAGATTACTCCAGAGGAAATCTAATTTGACAACGCATCTCACATTTGCATTATATCTAGTAACAGCTTCAGGTCTCTAAAGGTTGGCATAATGTTTGTTTTTTACACCACCTTTGGTAATTGTCGAGTGTACAGGCACCAACAAAATTGAAAGAAACTAAAACTGGTTTATTGTCATACCATTTTATTATGGTTATGCTGTCATCGCTAACTGCTACGTCAAAAGTCCTTCTTCCGCCCTGTCCCAGAACCAAGTTTTGGAAAGGAAAATCTACTGACCCGTACTGTTCCCGCGGCCAAAATTGACTTCGAACTCAAGTATTGGAACAAATAATAAGTGCTAAAAAGGTTATGGAAATAAGGGTCATGGTCTTATTACTTAATCAAATATGCTGCAGACGAACTTTCACCAGTTCTTACATATCTAATTAACCTTTCAATGAGCTCAGGTATCTTTCCCACAAAGCTCAAAATAGCTCAAACCTATTTACAAAAAGGGTGAAAAAAATTACATTAAAAACTACAGACCGGTAGCACTTCTTAACAATTTTGGTAAAATATATGAAAAAGTAATATATGAAAGGCTGGTCAACTTCATAGAAAACAATAATACCTTCTCTGATGTGCAGAATGGGTTTCGGAAAAATAAATCAACAATTCGTGATATATACCAGGCACTTTTCAAAATACTTGATTCTATAAATAAAAACAATGAAACCATGGTAATGTGTCTCGACCTGGCCGGGGCGTTCGACAGTGTGGGTCATGGGGTGCTCTTGTCCAAGCTAGAGTGTTTTGGAATTAGGGGCGTGCCATTGAATCTGATACAGTCATATCTTGCAGATAGACAACAGTGTAGAGAGGATTGTGACTCCACTGGCAGGAAGATGCACTCAAACCTGGAAACGATAAAAAGGGGGGTACCCCAAGGATCTTTGCTGGGACCACTTTTCTATATAATATACACAAATGAAATTTCACACGTAATCAATCACTCTATAGTTCAATTTGCTGATGACACTTCAGTCATTTTTTCCTTAGAGAAAAATATTAATCCAAATACCACAATTTTTGACACTCTTAAATCATTTGAAGATTGGCTTACTGCCAATAACTTGATATTAAACATAAATAAAACTCAATTAATTAAATTTTCTTATAAACTCAATAATGAACCACCAACTTTTACAAATCAAGGACAAACTATTTCGGCAGTGAGATCAGCATCGTTTCTGGGGGTTTGCTTGGACTCTCGCTTGGACTGGAGGCCATATCGATGGGCTGTCTTCAACTCTGGCTAAATATGCGTATGCTCTGAGAGTGCTTGCACGCAGCGTGTATTTCGAATCCTCTCTGATTGCATATCATGCACACATACATTCAAGAATTAGATATGGGATCGTGCTTTGGGGGAACGGCTGAGGTTGGTAGAGTTCTGATTCTGCAAAAGACGTATGTGAGAAACATGCTTGGCTTGGGACAACGGGAGTCTTGTAGGCAGCTTTTTGGAGGCCTTGGCATCCTTACAGTCGTTTCTACTTACATTTTGGAGGCGGCAGTGTTTGTGAAGTCTTATGATGAGTTATTTTCTGACCATGCAAGATCACATTCCCAGGATACTAGGAATAGATCACATCTAGTTTACAACAGAACTCATCTCTCGTATATTCAAGAAAATGTCCACTGTTCAATAATCAAAATGTTTAACAAACTTCCAGGAAGATTGCGTCTACTTTCTTTAGATAAATTCAAAAATAAACTTAAAATACTTCTTGTTGAAAAAGCCTACTATGCGGTGGAGGAGTTTTTTCAGGATACATTTAATTAGGTATCAACATTGTCTGTTTTGTTTTTTTTTTTTGAATATCTTAAATGTTCGTTAAACTTTCATTACTTATCTTATACTATTAATACTATTAACTTATATTCTGTACTGTTACATTTTAAATTTGTACTCTAGCTCTAGCTTAAATTTATTTTAATATGTTACTACTCATGTACTCTTAGCTTTTAGTTACTTTTGACATGTTCTACACCCTATGGGTCATTTTATAAAGAAAGAATAAAGATTCAAGTTCAAGTTCTGTTATTCTTTTTGCTAGCTGCATTACGGTTACAGCGCCTTGCTTCACAGTGTATATATTTCGTTTATTTCAGCCCTGATTCGACAGAAGTTGCGAAAGAGCTGTAGGTAGGAAAAAGCAAGCCTACATGTACTGGCAGCAAAACCAGGCCGCTGAAAATCGCAATTATTTTGCCGAAGCGAGAAACGAATGCAAACGTGTGATTGACGAAACTAAGGACAAACACAATCCAAAGGATCAGGTATAAAGTTTTGCAATGCCCCAGTGGCTCCAGGAATTTCTGGTCGGTAGCAAAGGCAGTAAGTCACAACTTTACAAAAACGTCTCTTCCACGTTTGACAGACAAACGCGGCATCACGGCGACTACAGCCAAGGAAAAAGAAAACATGCTCGCCAAAATGTTTTCATCTTACTTTACCTTAAACGTCCCCCTAGGCAAGGCTCTCCCCACCATACCGAACATCAACACTACCATGGCAGACGTTAAGTTGATCACCGTGATATTCGTAAAATCCTCAAAGAACTAGATACGCAAAAGGCATCAAGACCGAATGGAATACCTGCTATCGTGTTAAAAAACTGCTCCAACGAACTAACACCCAATTTTTCCAGACTGTTTGCTCTATCTTACCGAAAAGGGACTTACCCATCTTCTTGCAAAGTCGCTCAAGTGCAACCTGATCCAAAGAAGGCAAGAAAACCACGCCCTCAAACATCGCATAATTGCCTTGCTTCCAATAATCTTCAGAGTCATGGAACGTGCAGTCAATCAGCAACTACTCAAGTAACTCGAGACCAACAATTAGCGATAACCAATACAGCTTTCGCAAAGAGAGGAGATGTATGGGCCTATGTCATTCATATATGAAGTAGGGCAATTGAGAACTACGGAGAATCTCGAGCGATTGCGTTGGATATTTCGAAGGCATTCGACAGAGTTCGACATGACAGATTGCTCAACAAACTGCCGATGCCGTCCTTCGGACTGCCAGCCACTCTCTGCAGCTGGCTTGCCAGTTTCCTTAAGAACCGATCTCTGCACGTTGCAGTTGATAGACACATCTCAGACACATTCACCATTAACGCGGGTGTGCCTCAGGGCGCAATACTTTCACCAACTCTGTTCCTCATCTATATTAATGATCTGCTGACCGAAACCAATAATTCTGTTTACTGTTTTACAGATGACAGTACCCTTGTCTCCCAATTTAGATCGCAAAACCCTTTACCAGCCACTGAGACTTATCACCGCAGACAGGAGCAGATTACAACAATTAATCAAGATTTGGAGAGAGTTCGAACTTGGTGCGACAGAAATTTTTCTCTAACCTTTCAAAGACGATCCTTGTTGTCTTCTGGTCTAGATGTTATGTCAACTAAAAGCAACCATAATTTCTTTTATCATACCTCGTGGAAATTTTAAATTTCCCATGGCCAAATGAATCACACGTTTTTATTTCCTCCTTGTTTGTAGGGGGAAATCGTACTATATTATTTTGTGTTGCATATAAATTAATCATAGTTGCCATTTGTTCAAATATAGAATCAGGACTGCACTTAATGCAATAAGTTCCTTCACATGGGTTTCCTCACGAATAAACCTAGTTAATGGTCGAATTTGATAAGTGGAAACATCTTTCCATGAAATATTTTTTCTGTGACGCCAAAGTGAGTAAAAAATCCTTTAACATGTCCTTCACAGTTTTTTCCTCTTCTATTTCTCCATTATTTATGACTTCCATTTCTTTATTATTTATGTTCTCATTTTCTCTCTGCAAGTTATATGAAATCATTTACACGACTATGTTACTAAGATCCTCAATTTTTTCCTCTTTGTCTGACAAACCCAAAATTACTGAATCGTCATCATTCAGGAGACATCCTAGAAGCTCCTCGTGATCGTCAGTAAGAAACCGTTGATATTTTCTTTCTTTATCGCTACAAGAAAAATTTTCCATCTTTCAACATTTAGAACAAAATATCCGTATGAAAATTTTATGCCGGGAAAGCAAGTTGTCCAATGTATTGAACATCAGACTTTTGCATGCATGCTCCAAGCAAATATTTCGAGAAAATAACAATAGTACCAGAGTATAACAAACCAACGAGTAGCGACATAAAGCGTCGGCACCTTTGATGTTCAAGGGACCGATTTCGGCAGAGCCGATGACAGATGGACTTCATATTTGTAAACTGCTCAAACCATGAAGTGGCTCGAAAGGAAGCGACTCTGCGACTACACTATAAAAAAATTGAAGTGGAAACTTGCTAATTTTTCATATTTGAATCCGATTCCGTAAAGCTTTTCTATAATATAGTGGTTTTTCCTACTTCATGTCACCCTTGTTGATAATAATTTCTGAAAACTTACATTATAAAAATATATATTACTTATATTTCTTCTACGATTTATTGATAAAGGAATCTCAATAGTTTCTTGGGATTTTATTTAAATTTTGCGTTGAGAGAAAAATAAATCCCTGTAATTCATTTATCATGTTACGATGTTGATGTGTGGTTTGGAGGCTATTGAAGAGGTGTAGCAGAAGTTTTTGATAGGTAGTAGAAAAAAATAATATTGTACGACGTTTTTAGCGGTTCTTGAATAGACATTTCTTATTGTACTAGTTTCCAGTTTCAGCAGCTTCTTGTTATTATTAATAGTACTCCATTTGTTTAAATTACGATGTTATATTTACAAAAGTATTGGGTATATTTTTTGAACCATTGAAATGAGGAGGAAAATTAAAACTTACAACAGCACAAACAGAAAGTTTTTATTGATTCTGTAACTGTTATCAGTAGGCTAAGGAGATGTAAGTGAGGAGTACTTAATTACTTACCCGAGTTGCCTTGGGATTCTAACCCTCACACCCACTGTTATGACGAGAATGGTGTTAAATTATTAATTTAAATAAAAGACAACAATTTTCACTAGTCTAACAACGTTTATTTCATAGGTTATTGAAAGTAAATTTGCGGTGTAGATTTCGACAGAAATGCAACAAAAATGTTTAATTTCAATATTTAGTAAACAAATTTTGACATACGTGTACAACCACAAATAAGAAATTACCACCTAAAGGCAGGACTAAGCCATACCAGGGAGGGATGACTATGTTCTCTATACCTAAGCCATGGCTCGAAAAAAAAACTATTACTGAATGATGGTCTAACATTAGCAACCTCTCTTATCAAGAGTAAGAGAGCACCTACATTCCCGCCGATCTTGTTCGATCCTCCTCCGTCTCGGTACTCTATTTACACTGTTGACAGATATATTCGGTAAAAATCCTAGCAGAAGCATTTAAAGGGATAAACCTTGAACTGTCTTCCCAGGGATATGAACTTCGGTTAACTTAAATACTAGCTTTATAAATAAACATTATGGTAACAATTTACCGTTACATAACCCTACAAATAAACCATACAATATTACTCAAAGCAATGAGCACAAATTAATAATACCATATCTAGATCAAATAACTTTAAAAAAATTGCTTTAAGAGAACACACACAGCTCTAGACGCTACTATTTACATACATACATACTTAAGTTTCCATAAATGAGGGTAAATTGTTATGAAATGAAAAATGCAATAATTTTTTTCAACTATACATGTGCGAGGATTTTGAATTTCCGAATGCCTTTTTTATCAGAACTATTACATTGAGATGTCTATTATTAAATAAAAGTATAAAATATTTTTAGTCTTATAAATAGTTTTAATACAAACAGCTTGGGAAAATTTGAACAGGTATGGAGAAATTGAAGTTTTTCAAATATATTCACTAAATAATTAGATTTTTTTTTCGCCTGTACATATGTTCTCAAACTGAGAGTTGAAAATACTTTCAAGGCTGTATACAAAATGAACCCACTTTTCTGGTGGTGATGAGAAATCACCAAAAGTACCTTTAATTGCATCAAAAGCTTTAAAATGTGACAGAAAGAAGTTTGTCTACATCAATACTAGTACATTATCTGCTAAAAGCATAGCAAATGTCACATGAATGTACTTAAAGACACCTTTTCATGAAATATCCACAGACATAATAGATAGCATTCTGTGTTAAAACGGTTTCTTTACGGTAATTGCAATCAGGCAAGGAAATTGCTGCAGTTAATGTTTCCGACTCCTTATTAATAATTTCTACCATGTCCATGAATTTTAAAATAATGAGAACATTATCTAAATCCTCCCTACAATTCATGGGTTTTGAGTAAAAATAAATCTGCAAAAATAATTTTCTGAAGGCACTTTGAAACTGTATTGGTGTGGGATTTATGCAATTGTCTCCCCCTTGCCTTACACTTCCAAAGCAATTTTCTAAACAATCAGTCTTCTGGTTTTAAGATATTTATACTAACAGTTTAAAAGTGTTTGCTATAAATTGAGAAGACCTCTTATTGTAATAGACCAACATTTAATAATCTTGACCATTTTTGTTTAATACCTTTAAATTTGGCAAAAAATCCAAAGCTTCGTTTAAAAATTCCAACTGTGAATCAGATCTGTCAAATACATTCTTAAATTTATAAGAATTATTTAATGATAAAGAGTTCAAGATTTCAAACAGATTACTAGATTTTTCTACAATTTAAATTGTTGCAAAAGCTTCATTTGGAAGTGAACCCAAACTCATGTATGTATTCATACCACTGGCAATTGAGTCGAGTGGCTCAAAAGTTGAGCGGCATAACTCACTCTCATTTTTTTAAAAGTTGTAGGATTAAGTTGAGAATTAGTGAGTTTAGATGCTCACCTGTAGAACTGCTTTTTATCGGAATTATAGAAACATTTAATAAATAACCAAGACGTTTTTCTACCCTGAAAGCAAAAGGTCTGCTTAAGTTACTGCGGGTGGCCCTAATTAAATGACAATGGTCAAAAATATAGAACATATTCTCACCTCCTACCTAAAACTCTGTATTTTCAGGTGTAACTTCTAGACATTTAGTCAAATCAATAAAGTTCGAGCCCATGTCACTTGCTGTGCCTTCCACTTTTAAATATATATACTTTAAATTTAAAATACAATCTTCTAAAATAGTACGAAGTTTATCACCCATCGATACAAAGGATGCAGTGTTTATGCTTATCAGTCATTGTCTTCATTTTGATTTTAAGGTCCTTATATACTGATTTATTATGTAGTCCTGGTTGACATTGCAGCTCTTCAGCATATATAGTTGATGAAAGGTGAGAAGGTAGAACACAATTATCTTTTCTTATGTTGATTGGTTGAATATCATCCAAATTCACCCATTTTGTTTCTTCATCTTTTAAAATACTAGGACCTGAAAGTGATAATAATAATGAAGGTATTGTTGATACAGTATCAACAACAAACATAGGGCTATTTAATTGCAGTCAAACAATATCACGTTAGTACCAATAAAGTGTCTGACAAGTATCAATTAGTACAACTCAGATAAAAACTGGAACTATTTATGTGACTAGTAGATACCTACTTTCTATTGGGTACATAACTCATAAAACCGGTAGTGTTTTTAGTACATAATATTGTTTACTAGCTGACCCGACAGACGTTGTCCTGTCTTAGCTATGAATATTCAATTCGCACTGGAATAAATAATACCAAAAAAATTATTTCAAAAACATAGTTTATTATAATGCGTTTTGATACACAATACTGTTAGTTCTCCGACACGGGAACATGGATTTTCAAGATTGATGCCACAAACACTTAACGACTGCCATTGCGATTTATTTATCGACATTGTAAATGCAAGCCGCACTGGAATGCAAGCAGCACTGGACATTGTAGCCGTTTATAGGCATGTCGTTCGGAATCATAGGGATGCATAGAATCAGAACATCTTCGCCTTTGTACTTCCCTTTCAATTGTGGCTTCGATGATGTTCTTCATTAATTTCCTCACCGCAAGCTGGGTGCCATTATAAAGACGTGGCTGGTTTATGTTCGGCAACATAATGATTACCGATCCAACTTTTAATTGCAGATTATGAGGTAATAATCCGAGCAATTCCAGCGAATTTAAAAATTCCGTTGGATAGTTGACAACATCATCTTGGTTAGTAATTGGATCAACTGATTTTTATGTCATCAATTCGTCAGCTATCTTATTTTGAATCTGAAAATTTATTTCGTTGACATCAAGGTTTTTTGCAGCCAATATAACACGTTCGCTCAACCAAACATGATTTTTGTAATTTTGAGCAATATTTGGGAACACCATCTCGATAAGTTCGGTCTTTGATTCAGTAAAGTGACAAAAATTTGCAGGGAATGTATTGTATCCAGACGATGTGTTAACGGAAATTTTGCCATTACCAATGGCGAGCAATTGTTTGGAAAAAACTTCTCCAGATCGGTCGTTCTGTAATTCGACTCGCTTGTTTATATTTAATTTAAGTATTTTGACGTATTTCCATAAAATTGACGACTTCAAACATGCATTAAGTTCGTCCGCTGGCGTTGGTCGTGGAATGACTGGCAATGTTTGTCGAAAATCACCTGCCAATAGAATCATCGCACCACCAAACTGCTTTTGGTTGTTTTTTAAATCTTGCATCGTGCGGTCTAATGCCTCTAAATATTTTTTGTGTGCCATCTTGCATTCATCCCAAACGATCAATTTGCTTTGCTGCAACACTTTGGCCATCGCAGAATTCCTCGAAAGGTTGCAAGTTGGAGTTTCATTAGTTTGCATGTTCAACGGCAACTTAAGTGCTGAATGAGCTGTTCGACCGCCTCCAATAACGTAGCAGAAATACCTGATGAGGCAAGTGCGAGTGCAATTCCATTTTGCGCTCGAATCGTTGCCAATATCAATGATATTAAACGTTTTCCCAGTTCCACCGGGAGCATCTAAGAAAAAAATCCGCCAGTTCCATAGTTCACTACTTTCATGAGCGTATCGTAGGCATATTTTTGGTCCTGATTTAAAAGGGGAACGTTTCTTTGAACGGTTTCTCTCAATGCCTCGGAATCGTATTGGGTTTCGCGTCTCAACTCTTGATTAAATTCGTCGTGCATTGGGCGGTTATAGTATTAATCTTTTGTTGGTAAGCATCAAACACATGTTCCCAATAATAATTATTATTAATGCTTCATTGTGAATTTCTTCGTTCATTTGCAAATCTACATTTGATGTTCTGAGACGCATCTGATGCAATATATCTTCGACAATAGGATCTTTATATTTGTTCTATAAATCAAGCGGTGTTGATAGGAAGCATGTATAGAAAACAATGTTCGTATTTGTTTAGTGATAAACAAACACTTCTCAAAAAACTCACTGAACAAACTGAAAACTGGATAAACGTTCCGATCGAATCGACTGTGCAGTATGCACTAAGAAATGAATAAATGAATTTTTTGATTAATAGACACTGACCGATGCATATGTTAAACGATATTTACGTTGCGCAAACTGTCAAACGCTATGAGTGTCAATGTTGCAGACATGTGTCAATTTTTATTTCTTCTGAAATTATCAAATTTTCTGCTCAATTTTCTTAATTTTTCTTTCCGTAAGAACCTTCTACAGAGTATTAGAAAACTTATAAAAAAAAGATGAACGAAATCCGTAAAGTCGTTCTCAAGTTATGGCGTGACCAAGGGAAACAGGGATTCATTTTTATATATATAGATTGAATTATGGTGATTATAGGATGAGGTGAAATATCTGAATTTTGAGTACCTATCAGGGTAATTACTGTTTTATAACTCACTTGTAAATAATAAATCCAACCAATAAAATTTTTCTACTAATGGAATTCAACATGATGTTGCTAAATCCAGTCATAATGATTAGACAAACGAAATAGCTGTAACAGTTTGTGCCATTAGAAACAATACTGATACTATGATTTTTTTATGTCAATGAACAATTGTTATAAAGATTTACCTGCAAGGATCTTGATTTTCTTTGGTGGTTCTTGGGATGAATCTTGACTTAATACCCACTGTAGATATTTACCAAATACTTGCATCAGGTACGAAGTGCTTTCTTGCAGAGGTTATCTTAGAAAAATACATTTCCTCAAAGAGAACTTCACAAGTCTATTTGCCATCATCTGTTTAACATGGTTTATCCAATATATCACTTCTAATAGAAGCTTCTGTCCAGACTTTGGCACTGAAAGAAAAATTTCATTAGATCTACCTATGATGACTGTAATTTATAAAACTTTAAGAAATTATATTTAACACAAGCTTGGTCATTTTGCAATTTTTGATTACAATACAGGAGGGGTAGAGATTTGAAGCTTGTCATTATACCCAGAAAATGAAGCATTTATAACATATCAAGGCACATATTATTGCAGTTTGCGCTAAGTTCTGCATGTGATGTATTTTACAATTCACAATCAAAATGTAAGTGGACTTGAATTAGACATCTACACATTTGGCAAAATTAGAGTACCTATAGCAAAACCTCCAAACGTCAAGTGTGATGTAATTTTGTTATAAGTTTATCGATATAAACTTGTCTATGAATTTGCCGAGGTGGTCATTTGAGATATATTATATTTCATACCTAATTCCCATCTTTTAGTTTTACAATAAAGGCATAAAGTTCAAAATATTCCATTAGCATTTCGTTGATCCAAATAACAAAATAGTCACTTCTTATTGAGACACCCTTTATATATATACTCGTGTACAACAAATATTATGTTTAATAAAATAAGACAAAACAAAAACAGAAACAAATTAAAAGTTAACAAAAATCTTACAAGAAAATATGTCTCTTAAGAGGTTGGGTTATCACATAAAAGAACTAAATAATGCTGATTTAGTTACAGTGTTTTAGAAACAGAATCAAATAGCAATTCTGCTAATTTCTTTGTTGACAATAACCTGAATTTTTGTTTAGGAAGATACTAATTATTTTTTTGGAATTATTGGTTAAGGTAAGTTTTTTTGGCAACAAATAACTGTTTCCAACTTGATGCCTAAATATCCATAATTTCCAACTAGCTCATTGTTATTGGGGAGCCAACCTACAATGATGTTTTTCTGTCTATTTTCAAAAAATCCCTAATCCTTTGTTTGTAGTAAACTCTTTTTCATTGACTTTTATACAATAGTAGCAGACATTGATAAACAGAAGCATAATCTCTCCAAAATATTTAATATTACCCAAATTTGTTGTTCGGGAAGATTTACTGGAAATTAGGGTATGATTCAAACTAGAATATTACATCTGTGATTCAAACGCACTAAAGACACGTTATGCTAGAGAGAAACTCTTTACATTACAGTCATTACACACATAAAATATTTTGTGATGACACAACCCGAACCGCTCTTCCTCTTCTATTCTATTTTTCCTTTTCCGCGAAATAGAAATCGTTGGTTAGGACCTCTTTTTAGGTTACTATGAAAAATATCAGGCCTACTAAACTACTAAGCATAAAACCCAGGCCTTACAACAAATAACTTCTACAAACTAATACAGGCCGGAATAATTTAATTCCTTTACAATAGAATTATTTTGCTGGAAATTGCCCAAAGATTCTTCATGTGAGAACAGCATAACAAATTTTATAGGAACATTACTCTAAATAAGAAAGACCATTTTTTAAGCAAATATACGGGTGCATTATTATTCTACTTTTGAAAATTTTTACTCAATGCAGAATGTGGAGATATAATGTTGTTGGATAAAAAAAAACTTGAAACTTAGAACAGTCTAGCAATACACATTACATGTACCTAACGTCTTTTGAAATTCAATTTATCACTTATGAATTGTACTTTTTCACCACTAATACTCCTGTATCAAAATTTATCTATTTTTCAAGAGTAATTACTTACAATTAATTTGAATATCAATATAAAAAAAAACCATTATATTGAGGATTAGTGTTAGTAGCTATGTACTTACCGGTCATAATCTTTAGAGGAAATTTGAAGAAAGATTTTCCATCGCCAGACTTAATTGAACAGGCACGATATGCACAAGAAATACCCGGCATGATTATACACTTATTCAGTTCTAAAATGTTGAAATTACGACACAATTCAAAACTAAAACGCACTTATCATAATTCGTAATTGACGCGCTACAACAAAAGTCAGTTTGACGGAAGGACTTCATATTTCGCACATGCGCAGCAAAATTTGGTCCCCCAGCTGTCGCTACTCGTTGGTTTGTTATACTCTGATAGTACGTTGAAAATATATTATTTACTTCCGATGGTGTCAATAGAATTCGATTATGTTCTGATATTTTACAGCAACTGCGTTCACGATTGACACTACTGACAGTCGATAAATCCTGTCACTGTGATCTCAGTCCAACTTCTGCATTTCGGCAACAGATGGCTCAACTTGTTCTAAACGCAATATTTATGCATGCATGTCTTCTTGGATGGAAATTGTGATTTTGAGAGCGGAAATCCTATTTTCACCTCTAGATGTTACAGAAAATGGATGTCCAACAACTGGGACTTTATGACTGAAAGGGCTAATGTAAGAGTACAATTTTTTGGTCTAAGCACATACTTACGTTCTCTTGAATCAAATCATAATGCTTTGAAATAAGATAGTACAAGAACAATATGCATCAATTGTGGTGATTTTAAATTAAGATACAATCCCTAAATTTATATGATGGTAGTGCAAGCTGGTGCAGCCATTTCCACTTTACATATTATTTAATTGAAATGAAAAAAATATAATATAAAATAAATCGCTGCCGGACCCTGCATATGTAACGCGTAAGTTTATTTCCGGCTATTTTCCATGTGTTTAAAGACAATTGATGTTCTAGGCGTTGTATCCAATGTTGAAACTAAGCGATATTATCCTAAAAAAAAATAGTTAAGATTTGCTATTTCATTCCGACTCTATCCTAGCTGATACACCACGGCAATATATATTAAATACAAGTAGCATTGCAACCCATGATTAGACGAAAAAGAGTCGGATGATGCTAATTTTACGAAACGGAGCTACTGCAATATGCAAATGCAGGTTGCCTCAGATTAAGTAACAAATTAAAGATTATGCTGAACTTCCTTCTGCCTTCGTGCTCGAATCTTCATAGCAAATACTAATAATATTCCGTCTGATAATAACAACGTGGACGATATAGAATTATCTGTTTCCCATGTTCCGATTTCTAGATACGGCGAGTCACAGAAGTTTTATAAACGTCGGTCGTTTATAATATTATATCGTCGTCCTCTTTGTTCGGCGTTTAACGACTTTCTTTTCATCTGTTTCATACTTGTGCCGTTATCTTACATTATTGCCTAGCCTAGGCTATACCTTCGTTATATTGTCGTATACGGTCAAGGAAGATCATAAGCTTCGTGTTCTTCCCCATGATCTCCATCTCCATATTTACTTATTTTATTATATTATCTTAGTGTAATGTTTAGTGTCATTTATTATATGTTTTGCTGATGGGTAGCTTGTCCTATTACTGTTTTGTCTGCCCATTTCTTCTAAATATATGCGTACATGACAAATCTGCATTTTCCACTAGTCCACTTCAAGAAAAATGACGCTTAAATAAATTCACGGCAGAATACAACGTTTCATGATCGGCTGACGAATAGGTACGTATCTTTCATCACTTTGCTTTAACTGGAATATATTTCTTCTCCTAGTGTTATTTTGTCCTCGATTTTGTCTCATCATCATGTTGAAGGAAAGACTTTTCACATTATTTTGTCTCAATTGAATATTTATATTGGACTTTAGAAATTTCTAATTTGACATGATTGTCTATGAACGAATCTTAGGTTCTCTATTTATCCTTAGGCCTCCTCAACTGCCAACGTACACTGCTGGGGAAATCGCACTTCCTACCTGTCTTGATTGGGGTATTTCATGCAACCTGCCAGCAGATAGCGCATTAGCTTTGCCAAATATCACTCAAAAATCTGAATATATTGTCCAAAAATAATATTGGGTTAAATTTTACTATAAAAACCATTTCATAGTGCTTGAAACAAAGATTAAACAATCCATTGCAAAAAGTGAAAATTATTGTTGAATAGTCAAAAAACGCAATTCGTATAATGTTCCTCGCCGATCTGTATTCAGACCACATCCAAATACATTACATTTGATAATCATCAACGATCTCAAAATGACACCCGCTCCCACCTGCGGGCAAAACGTTACCACGAAAAAAAAATTAAAAAATGTTTTCACACGTATCGAATACGCTCTTACAGCCGTGGGCTTAACAAAAATACATAAATATAATGGATACAAATTGTCAATCTACCGCCCCAGGCAGCTGATTAAACGTAGGGCGGCACGGGGTGGTTTAGGGTGGTGGCTCCCCTTCAGCCAGACGGGGAGTGAGAATTAGGAAGGGCGGAGGTCACGCGGTGAAGTGGATTAAGTCCTTATGTAGAGGTCGTGATTGGAATTTTCGGGATTGTCTACTGCTCTCGTTGTGGCGATTCGTAATGGGGTAGGTTGGAAGACACCGATTCTAATTCGACAACTTTTTCCCTACATTGAGGAATCGCAGCGTTCCTCGCTACGAATATTTTGCAATACCTATATGTATTAACATTTTTAAAATATATACCGGGTGTCCCAGTAAGAAAGGACTCCGGCTATATCTCAGGGACTATAAGTCCTAGACCTTTTTATAAAATAAGCTATAAGAAATTGCTGGAAATAAATTTCAAATTTGTAAGTCGTCCGCTAGGACATGCAACGAACTCTCACAAACATAATACTGTGAATATCTCCAAAAAAGACACACTATAATTTTTGAAATCTTGATGAGATTAAAAAAATAGTTTGGGTTTGTTTAACCGATTTCAATGATTTTGACGTCATTTAAAACAGTTTTTCCTGTTTAATAAAATACATAACAAAATTAAATAATTTTGTCGCCGCTAGGGAGCGCTATGTCAAAAAGTCGTCAATTTTTCCAATTTTCTCGCAATTTTAAAATGTCATAAAACATTTTTTTTTGAAAGGCGAGAAAAAACAAGGAATCTAGTGAAAACCACAAGTCAAAATAGGCCAGTCAGTGGGGTGCTTTGCCATACTGTTGTTGCGCGAAAAGCCCTTTAAATATATAAGATGTTACCTGCCCTTAAGGATGCGGCCAGCGCAACATGTGCTCCGACTGCTCGTCGGTGTGGCTGTGGATCGATTATTTTGTTTTGACCAGGGCGCCACTAGTTTTCAATAACTAAATCCGCAGACCCAAGCAAGGAGGTCCTCGGTCTTGAGAATGCTTAAGGGCGACTCAGAATCAAACGACTATCAACTCCACTTGTTTGGTTGAGGTATCTCAGAGCAAATAAAAGACGGTAACGTTCGTGCAGGTTTAAGTTTATTGGATGCTCGTTAGGTTTGACGTTCAAGTGTTGTCGTGTTTCTTTCAATAAACAAAATGATATAAATATAAACAAATGTAAAAGAGCTTAATTGAAAACAAAAAATAATCTGATATATGTTCACAAATAGAGAACTAGATCATATCGGAAGTAACAATATAATATAACAAATGATTAGGAAAGATCCAAAATCAATTTCAGCAAATTAATGATAAAACTCAATATGCATGAGGCATCTATCGTCACATCATACCTACTTGTTTCGTCCACTCTTAAACATATTTCTTGTTTTTATCTTTTATAGTCTTAAATGTGTTTTTTTTAAATATTATATTTTCATTAGATTAAGCTATATAAATTATTTTAATCATAAAATTTAATTTATCCAAATTATAATTACTTTATTTCTTGCTTTAACATTATTCGAGATTAATCCTTCATCGTTATGGTTTTTCAAGATTTTATTTTCTCTTGTGGCCAAACGTTTTTCCGTGTACATGCAGAAAATCTGAAGCCTTTACACGCGTGTGCCACCCGTTCCTGACGTGTGTCGCTTATGTAAAAATGCCCATCTAATTTATAAGTGTCCTGATCTTTTGTCAAAATCACTTCCAGATCGTTATCAGGTAATAAAATCCCATCACATCTGTATAAACTGTTCAAGCCATTCGCACATAACAAAAAAGTGCCAGTCTACTCACAGTTGTCACAAATGTAATCTGCGACATCACACTTTGCTGCAGGCAGACTAATCCCACCGATCAACCAAACCCCACGCCTAACAACCCTAAACCGTCTGATGATTCTCTCGCACCTATCCATAATTTTTCGTCGCAGAACGCTAATGCTGAACAATCTAGTGTCTTGCTTTCCACTGCTCTGGCAGAAATTATGGATGGACGTGGCAACTTCCAAAAAATTAGAATACTGTTAGATTCAGGCTCTCAGTCTAATTTTATTTCTCAGTCTTGTATTAAGCGACCCGGTTTACATTCGTATAGTTTAAAATTTTCAGACCAAAGTTTAGGGCAAATTCAGACGCTCAATAGTTCTTCAGGAGTTAGTACCAAAATCCGTCCCTGGAACAATACTTCTCCTATTTTTGACTTTGAGGCTGTCGTCATACCAACAATTTGTGGTCACTTGTCTTCATTTCCCATACTTACAGCGAAATGGTCACATATTGCTAATTGTATCCTGGCCGATCCAGGTTTTAAACAACCAGGTCCGTTTGATCTTTTGTTAGGTGCTGATCTATTTCCACATATGCTGGCAAATGGTCGCTTGATGGGCAATGCTAATGTCCCAGTCGCAATAAACACTGTTTTTGGGTTTGTCCTTATGGGAAAAACTCCCAGCTCTATAAATCCACCCCTCACTTCTCAAACTTTTTTATGCATCGAACCCTCGTCACTTGAAAAGGTGATGCAAAGTTTTTGGGAGGTTCCTCATGTCAAGACGATGTCCCTCGAAGATGATCGTTGCGAGTCAATATTTTTAAAAACAACCTCAAGAGGTGAAAATGGTCGATTCAATGTTTCACTGCCGTTTCGCGATGCTGAACCAAATTTTCCGGAAAGCAAAGGTCTTGCAGTGAAAAACTTCTATTCTTTGGAGCGACGTCTGTTGAAAAATCCTTCTTTATATAAAGAATATTCTGCTTTTATGCAAGATTATTTAGATTCTCATCATATGGAACTTGTTCCCCTTAATCCTTAATGCTTCTTGGACAACGAAAATTTATTATATCCCTCATCATTGTGATCAAAAATCAACTGGTGCTACCGTTAAGTTACGAGTGGTTTTTAACGGATCCGCGAAGTTGCCCGGTCAAACCTCTATTGCTGTTGTTTAGGCTACACCGCATAGTTTTCTCTACCGATATTCGACAAATATTTCGGCAAATCAGAATATTTCCTCCTCATACTGACTATAAACGAATTGTGTGGCGTTTTTCCCAGGATGCACCTCTGTCTGAGTACAGGCTTTTAACAGTAACATGGTTCAACCAGTGCTCCATATTTAGCCATAAAGTCTCTTATGACGTTAGCTGAAATCGAGAAGCCAAATTATCCTCTTGAGCTTCCTCAATATCTTAGGCAAAAGTGCTCCAACAAGATTTAATCTCAATGCTAAAAAAGGAGGGTCTTAGTTGCGAAAATGGTGCAGCAATGATCTTGGTTTATTGGCTGATCTCCCCAGCTCTCACCTTTCCAATGAGAATATTTCGTTAAACCCTGATCTAGATTCACCACTCAAAATCCTGGGTTTGCAGTGGTTGCCAAATTCTGATTGCTTTTCATTTTCCGTAAAGCCCATTGAAACCGCAAGTACAAAACGCAATTTGTTGTCTAACATGGCAAAAATCTTTGATCCTCTTGGTATTTTGTCACCTATCACATTCTTCATAAAACATCTCATTCAAAGACTCTGGTCTTTGAAGCTTGAGTGGGATCAAACACATCCCAATGATATTGTCCGAGTTTGGAATAAGCACACCTCAGAAATTTCCTGCTTACCTTCGTGTAAGCTCCCTCGTTTACTCATTCCTGATGACGTCATTTCCTGTGAAATGCATGCTTTTTGTGACAGTTCTGAAAGTGGTTATGCAGCAGTGGTATATTTCGTTTTTCTTCACAAAAAAGGTAATGTAACCACACATTTTGTTTGCGGCAAATCAAAGGTTGCCCCACCCAAGGTTTTATCTATTCCACGGCTGGAACTTTGTGCTGCCGTTCTTTTGGTTCGATTAGTGCAACTTGTCCGTAGGGTGTATGAAACCAAACTTCCCTTCCAAACCCCTATTTATGCATGGTCCGACTCCACTATCGCACTCTCCTGGTTAAGGTCCTCTCCACACAAGAAGGCGTTTGCTAGCAATAGAGTCAGTTTTATTCAGGAAAGGGTGGTTCCTTCATGTTGGCACCATGTATTGTCTGCAGAGAATCTATCTGACATTGGCTCCTGCGGAATTGTTGGAACATCCTCTATGGTGCAGTGGTCAAAAGTTTTTGAAGGATTCGTCTCGTCCATGGAACAATACCCTTGCAGTACCTCCCTCGACTGAAGCGTTAAAGGAGGAACACATTATCACTCTGACAGCTACTGCGACCACTCATTATTTGGATGCTTTAATATCCCAGTTTTCTTCATTCAGTCGCTTACAGCGTGTTTTTTTCATATACCTTACGTTTTCTTCACAATATTGAAAATACTTACCCCCTTATCCTCCCTAGAAATGCATGAAGCTAGCTTGATTTTAATAAACATGTGCAGTCTTCAGTTTTTCAACTGAGATTCCCAATATAAAATGAGGAAAGGCTTGCCCAAAATATTTAAGAAATATCACCCCATTTCTTGACGAAAAGGGTATCCTCAGAGTTGGAGGTAGGATTCGCCATGCGCCCATTTCGTTCGATCGTAAATTTCCCATTATTTTGCCTAGTAAGCATCACCTTACTAATATACCTATTTGTCGAATTTTACCACCTTAAATATTTCCAGGCAGGGATTCAAACTGTTCAGTTCTTAATGTCAGTCATTCTGATTATTATCTTCAAAGAGAGTTATTCGCCACATTATTGGTAAGTGTATCACTTGCTGGAAAACAAAACCACAAGCTATTCACCCTCCTCTGATGGGTGACCTACCTTTGTCTCGTTTGGCCCAAATTAAACCCTTTTTGCATACAGGGGTTGACTTTGCAGGACCCTTTACGCTGAGTCCTAATTGGTTAAATTTTAGATCGCGCGAGCGAACGATATTATGATCGCGTCATCTGTAGGGGCGATCGATCGCCACGTTGTCCATATTGAAAAAAGTACCTTAGTTTGAGTTATAATCAACATGACATGCGAGCAAAACAGACGCCATATTTTTTGCAAAAACATTTTCTTAAAATATTTAAGATTTGTAAAAAAAGAAAAACGAGACGTCCATTCAAACACGAAATATATCGTAACAGAATAGAATTTGGAGAGTTTTACCTTTACCATATGTATGAAGAACTAAGACAAGATCCGGCTTTCTTCTACACAAGAATGAAAGTTGAAACTTTTGATTATATTCTTGAAAGTATTCGAGAAGAGTGCAATCATGCTACCACGAACAGAAACTTTTGGAATTTCAACACAAGCAATCGCGCGATTCGACGACGAAGATCAAACTGATTTGAAAAACAAACAAGTGCTATCACGCGATTGCGTCGCGCGATTGCGCGATTTGATGTATTTGACCACCATAGTTGTACCAAGTACGTTTTATTTATCATCACGTCGCTGGCTCGCTCGCGCGATCCAAATTATTTACCAATTAGGACTCGGCGTTAATGTTACAATGGCGAAATTCGGAGCCAAATCTACCAAGGCCTATCTGTGCTTTTCCATCAAGGCTCTTCACTTGGAACTTGTATCCAATTTGTCAGCAGATTCATTTTTGGCTGCTTTACCTAGGTTTATCACTCAGCGTGGTCGATGTCAACACTTGTACAGCGATTGTGGTACTAATTTTGAAAGTGCCAGTAATCAATTGGTTGATTTGGTAAAAAAATGCTGCATGTCAAGAAGCTATTGCTTGGCATTTTAATCCCCCCTCAGCCCCTCATTTTGGAGGCTTGTGGGAAACGGGGGTTAAATCGGTCAAGACTCACTTGTATAGGGTCATTGGCTCCCAAATATTAACCTACGAGGAAATGAATAACACGTTACTTCAAATTGAAGCCATGCTAAATTCAAGACCACTCACTCCCATTAGTAACGATTCTCATGATTTGACCGCGCTCATTCCCAGTCATTTTTTGACCATGGCACCCTTAGCAGATTCTCCAGAGGCTGACGTCACTTCTGTTCCTCTTTCACATTTGGACCGTTGGCAACTGATACAAAGAATTCATCAAGACTTTTGGTCAAAATGGTCTAAGGAGTATTTGCACACTTTGCACCAGCGAGCTAAGTGGCACAAAGTGTCCACTCCACTAGAAGTAGAAACGCTTGTTTTAATAAAGAATGAATTAGCCTCCCCTATGCATTGGCATATGGGTCGTGTGACCAAGGTATACCCAGGGTTGGATGGGATTGTTAGAGTCGCCTCAGTACAGACTGCGAACGGTTTGCTCAAACGTCCGTTGGTTAAGCTGTGCCCTTTACCAGTTCCTGATTAACCCGAAAAATGCATAGCATTTTTGGTGGGCGGAAAGTTTAGTCCACTCTTAAACACATTTCTTGTTTTTATCTTTATAGTCTTAAATGTGTTTTTTAAATATTATATTTTCATTAGATTAAGCTATATAAATTATTTTAATCATAAAATTTAATTTATCTAAATTATAATTACTTTATTTCTTGCTTTAACATTATTCGAGATTAATCCTTCATCATTATGGTTTTGCAAGATTTTATTTTCTCTTGTGGTCAAACGTTTTTCCGTGTACATGCAGAAAATCCGAGGCCTTTACACGCGTTTGCGTTTCGTAACGACTAGTGTAATAGTCGTTCATGGGTCCAAAAATTCAGACCGTACTGAAACATAGAACGAGCGCGCTCCCGGTACTGTTCCGCATCTCCGCATATAGGTAGGTACACTTTACCGAAAGAAACATTTTTGTCCAAATTAAAACCTCCAGTGGGTGCATCGAACAGTACAGGTAAGGTCTTAGCTTTCCCGATTGCAGTCCTCTAACACTCTACGCTGATGCTCAGCTTAGACGTGTAACTTGAAAAATTATAATAAAACAAAAGGTAGTTCTCATTCTTACAATACTAGTAATTAAGAGTTATCAGTAATACCTATTGCTACAAAACCTTGTGCGCGTCTACCATGGTATACGTGTCCGCAGTTGTAGATAAATAAAAAATCTTAACGAATCAGTTATGAAATACCATTACGTAAAATTATTATAACCAGATAGTTAATCAGTCAGAACGACAATGTTTATCCTTTACCACGATATATCAAATGGGAAAATTAAGGAAATATAATATGGTAAAATACTATGAGCATTAGTCGAACCACACTAGTAAATAGTATCTCTACCAGAGGTATACTAATTTAAATTAGCATAACATTATGTGGAAGATCAAAAGCGTTCTATGCACAGAGTACCACACCCAACCCAACTTAAACTACACTTGATGTAGATATGTTCTATTTTGTTGTGAAGGATTCATGTTTTAACTTACAAGTTTTTGGGTTTTCTTTCCACTATCGTTTTGAATTGGTTATATAGAGCCTCTTCGGCTCTGGCTCCAGGATGTAAACAGCACAAGTGCTAGTTTAGTGACCCTAACGAAATACCTAGATAACTTCAACGTTTCGGTGATCAAATATGTCACCGTTGTCAAGAAAGATAAAAACTAAAAATGAAAATGGTTAGTAAATACAATAAAACAGTAAAAAGCTCTTGCAGATTGTCAAGCTTTGAACTGACTTTGACAAGATGACAATTATAATGCCATATCATTTAATTACTGGATACTGGTCTTTAGTGTGAAATTGAGGTGTTACTTGGTAAATAAATTTTTTTGAAGTTTTATATATCTATAATTTGGTGGCAAGTAAGTAGGCCAGTATCAAAAATTGAAAAGTGAGACGCAAAAAAAAAGAAACTAAGGATTAAGGATAAAGTCAATATTAAACTGTAGTGTCTATAGCAAGTCAATGAAGCTGAAACATTTCAAACATAGAGCACAAATGAATTAAGTCAAAGTACCCACCTTCTTTAATCGTCCTGACTTCTTCGTAGTCCAGGTAATCCAGGAATAATTAAATAACACAGGCAAATTCAGTAAATAGAAAGTTGGTTTATTACTCAAGGCTGAACACAGAACAATAAGATGACGATTTTTCCGATATTCTATGCTGCTATACTAAATATTACGACTAGAATTGTCTACTGTTCTAATAGTCAGAAATTTTACTCAGTTACTTGAGCCATAAAGGTAAATAAAAGAAAATTAAAAAACAATTATTAATTGAATTATCTCGCTCAATTAAAAGCCGATATCATATATATCATGGATAGAACAAACACTTCCAATAATAATTAGGTTCCTTGGTTCACTCGAACGTGATCACCTTGTGATGGCTAACGAGATTCAAAGAGAAATATTACGCGATATATCCAGTGTTAGAAACAAACCGAACTAATTAAAAATATAAATTCTTACTTTAGAAAATCACAGTTCAAGTAACATAAATAATAGACCTTATTCGATTATTATTTAGGCGCGCAAACCATGGTCTGACGTCACAGTACCGCTCTACAAACTAATTATGTTTATAATTAAAACGGTACGCCAATAATAAATGATACCTTGGGCAGTCGACTAAAATTAAATCAGTATATTGGGCGCTGTCTTCGTTAATCAATTATTAACCAAACTCTATCTGACCATAAAGGCACTCTTCTTAGAGACTAGAAAACTAGACCAGGAACTAGGCAACACAACGCCAAATCTACCGAAAGGAAGCGAGAGTTCCCTAATAAAAATACCTGAACAAATCGATATTCGGAAAAATATTTCGCGTTACTCGTCGCAAATTTCGTGAAATTATACCCGATTATTTTAATAAACTACGGGCTTGTTTCGGCCGTTAAAAGTATCGACTATCAAGAGTAAAGCAAGCTGAATCTTAGATCTTAATTTACGAGAACAAAATAAGTTAAATTTTAAGTTTCGATTTATGAATTGGAGTAAAGAAAATTATCTTAATTAGCAAAAGAAAAAAAAAAAGAATTTAATTTAAAGCTTAATTCTTGAGCAAAGAAAATTACGGTTTGGCGTATTTTTGTCAAGGAGATAAATTTAAGTTAAATCTCGGGTTAATTAACCAGAGTGATGAATAATACGATTAGGCGTTAAAAGTTAACACATTTAGTTGGATGGTTCTCGGCTGCTTTCCAGGTGGAAGCGAAAAAAAGCATATACTTTCTCCGACGAAGAAGGACTCTAACCGTGTCCTGAACGAGTGACAATCCAGAAACCAGACTGGTTTCGCCTATTGACTGAGCTTTAATGGGCTAGTAACGAAACTCTGTCGGTTAAAGTACCCCGACGGTCGAAGTATACCCCTACGGTCGAAGTACCCCTACGATCGAAGTATACCCCTACGGTCGAACCCTGTAAAGGGTTCCTATACAACTAGCTCGTTGGAACGCACAGGTAGGTCGTGGACGGACGAGGAGGCTTCTACCTAAAGCAGCATCAAATCCCAGTCATGGGGCGAGTTCCAGGCACTAACGAACAAAACTAACCAACGTAAGCAAAATAAGGCCTGAGACTATAAATTGGTCGGTCGGAACAATCCCGTGAGGTAAAGCAAAAAAAACATCCAACACGAACTGCTTTAAATGGCAAGCCAACGTAGAGTGATTTCCTTCAAAAACTATCCGGAAGCAGATGCTTCCTTCCAATATTCCTACTACAACTACGCCTGGCCAATAAGAGTATAGTCACCCGTCACGTGGCCACGAGCTGTCATACCCAATAATTTATCTATAGCGATTTCGGAAGGAAAACGCAGAACTTTGATGTACCAAAGCCCATATTAAATAATTGCTCGACTTAGTCAAAAGGAAATAACAATTCGACCCACCATTCATTAGGGAAACATACAAAGGTAAATCACAATTTCCGCGAAGTCAACACAAAAGAAAGAAAGTCCCTAAACGGCACGCACGTTCAGGAGTTGGTACCACAAACCACTACAGAAAACTACTCTAAAGATAACCCAGACGATAATAATTTTGAATTCCCGGTAGAAGGCAACTGCAATTCACTTCTAGCACTGCATTCGCCAGTCGGTAGAGGTCATTAAAATTTCCTCGTCCGGATCGACACTTTGATCTCTTACTCATTACGGCGAGTGATAGTAAATAATAAAATGAACTGCACCAGTCTGTCAAGAATAACCCCATAATATATATCTTTACGTGACTATAGGGAACAACCATCCACTTTGGCGGGTCCGCCATTTAGTCAAGAAGAATTCTTACTTAACCTTCAGACTTAACTTGATGCAAAAGGAAGGCCGTACGTTACAGTGTTTGCGTTTGAGTGTAATGGACCCGAAATTTTCGAACGTGACAACCATGTTCGACATATTTGAACATTTTTGTCGTAAGATTATCCGCTGCGGAGTTATTTTCAAAAGTACAATTTTTTGTACCTTTAATCCAAGATGGCGGCTCGAAAACTAGAATTTTTTGTCAAGACCCAGACCTTAACAACATGTAAAAAAATGCTACTACTCCACCTTTTGTAGGGCAGAGGCCATTTTTGGCCCCTACTGATTGGCCTAAAATCTTAATCCTCTCCTAAGATATTTTGCATTTTGTGACTCTTGTACCCTATCATTGCTTCAGTGGATTAATGTCGCTGCTGTGCCAAACTACGAACTTTCTGAACAATCCTCGTACACACTTACATAAGACAATGAGCTGTTCGCATTGAAATCGAAAAAACAAAGAGGAAGATATATTTAATTCCGCGCTCTTTCGCTCAATGGGAATATTTAATAAAAGCGGAGAGCAAGATTAACAATTGTATATGTGGGTTTCAGCGATTGCGGACTAAAACAAATATAAGACGAGTGGATCAGCGGCAAATAATGGCATATTAAAAATTAAACAAAGTACTCTAAGTCGGTATTGCGAGGAGGTTTTAGTTGGAGGGAAATAAAAATTTTATTGCGTGCGATTCGGATTAAAAGAACCAGGCAATTCCGGTTTAATATATAGAGAAAAGGGGAAGCTGGAAATAGTTAAATATTTTTAATACGGGGTGTGCCTCGAAATAATTCAACTAAAAAAAAATGTTTAAAATCGAGTCGATACATTTTGAGAACGGCTTCCGCTCGATCACGTTGTTATGTAGTTATTTAGGAATTTGTTTCATCAGACTAGTGTACGGTAAAACGTCTTTAAAAACCGAGTAGCCAATAATTAGTAGTAGTTGTTATAAACAATTTACTCATGCAACTGTGTTGGCCGGCAAAGTAAAAATTTAACTTAAAATTCAAAGGTTCTTTCTCTAAATTTTGAAAAGTTTAATGTAAATTAAATATCTCAACAATAAACCTTAACTCTAACTGAGGGAATCCTGTATTCTGGCGTTTTTGCCTGCCATTTTTTATTTTTAATATGTAGGAGTTCATATCTCCACAAATATTAAAAAACGACTATATTCGCATGCAATGTTGAGAGTCCGATAGCGCAATTTGTTTGCCTTTATTACTCATTTTCCTGGGAGTTGAAAAACAAATTAAATATTTTTCACCAGCAATGTCTGAAATGTCGCTACCTGTCCCTCAAGCTGTTTCACATTTAAGTGCTGTATGCTTATTAGAAATTCTTGTCCATGCAGGTATTGATGAAAATGCTCAACACAAACTTCCCCTTTTGCTCCGGATACCCCAATATTGGACTAGAACATAGAGCCACTTATTTCCTGAACATAAAATCACAGTTATAATTTGCTCGTTCTTCAGGGAGCTTATGCAGAGGTGCAGCTATATTTGCAAATCCTTCGACGAATCTTCTGTAATAAGTACATAATCCAGGGGAGCTCCGCAGTTCGTGTTTGCCACGAGGACGAGGCCAGTCTTTAATGGCTGTAATCTTTGTTGGTCGGTTTGGATTCCCTCTGACGACACGATATGTCCCAGAAATTCAATCTTTTATTGAAAAAGAGAACATTTATTTGGATTCAGTAAGAGCTGAGCATTTTTGATTCTAGTAAAAACTTACTGCAGGTTTTGTATGGGCATTTCGAAAGTTTTTCCCATTACCATTAAATCATCAAGACATACTAGGCATGTCTTCCAAATAAGGCCTCGTAGAACAACTTCCATAACTCGCTCAAAAGTAGCGGGGTCATTGCATAAAGTGTCATCCGCGAAAAGAGTGATGTAGTTGTCATTTGCTAGTAGAAGCAGATCGTTAATAAATAACAAAAAGAGGACCGGACCAAGAACACTGCCCTGAGGCACTCCCGTCCTGACATTCACCCAGTCGGAAAGAGTCATCCCGTGGTCACCTTGCACTTGCACGGCCTGACTTCGGTCAGACAAATATGAGAATATCCAATAATCCAAATAAGCTGGCCCCCTGATTCCATAGTGAGACAGTTTTTCAAGAAGAATTTTATGATTATAAGACCTTAAAATAGATTTAATTTTTTTGAATTTTGTCTGGCTAAAATTCAAAGTTGGACTTCTGTGCGTCGCATTCTCGCATCACCTTGAATCACGTTATAAAGTAGACATCCCTGTATTTATATTAATGAAATATTTTTCGCCAAATATCTCTCGACCACTCCACTCTACGATGTTAATTTCCAACACACCACCCGGCCATACGTTTTTAATTTCGTCAGTAAAAAAGCCTTTTATTTTCACATGTTTCCGTCCCACATTTCCTTTATAATATAATAACCTAAATACGCGTTTTTATCAACCAGAGAGGCCCCAAATATATATGCGCCGGGGGGATGGGGGGCTCGAATGGGGGAGTGTGTGCGATCTCGTCCCCGCCGGCGTTCGACAAACTAATTAAATAACGACGGACCCCATTCTGTGAACGAAAGAGCTGCCGTATTATTATTTTGCATGTTTTTACCAAAATAAAAAAGTAGAATTGGCGAAATCATAAACTACTGCTTTCACCTGCACTTTTATCATTTTGGATTTCCGAAGCGCTTATTGATAAAATTATTATTGAATAACTACCCGGACAAAAAACCACTTTTTATATATTACTAAGTAAGATAAGAGGTCACGTTGGGTCGTTCTAGCGTCGAAAGACAAGAGGATCGAAAAACGGAGACAACAGGTTGGGATAGGAAATAATAATATCTAGGATAAAAAATTTCAAAAATCTTCTATTTTTCGAAAATGTTGGGGCTTTTCAAGGAAAATGTAAAAACATCGTTGGAAGACCCTGTACATAAATAGTAGTTATTTTATTAATATCTTTAGAATTACGGGAAAACCCAATTTTCAAATTTAAATGACCAGATTACACAATCTGGGATCAACCCTAGAAATTCGAAAATATTTTTCCTCAAAGCTTAGGACAAATGGTTTCCGAGATATGGCCGATCACCACCCTTAACCAACAACACTATATAGTCTTAAAAAAGAAGACTTTTTGAAAATACTTAATAAGTAGTTTTTATCAACCAAATGTGTCTCAGATATGCCCACCGGGAGAATGGAGTTCTCCCATAAAGAGAGCGTGTGATGCGAAATCGCCACCGCTGTCGTCCAATAAAGTAATTAAATAACTGGGCCACTCTGCGAACCCCGTTCTGGCAAAAGAGCCGTCGTATATTAATAATTTGCATTTATTCTGAATCAAAAAAAAAAAGAGTAAAATCGACACACTCGTCATCCATTACGGTGATTAACATTGGGAGAGAAAAGGGGGGCGACGCGAACGGATGCGTTGATTTTCTGTACTTATAAATTTGTTAAGTTCATTAAAATAGGCCGAACATTCTATATAACCGATGATAAACAGTTTTCGTTGAAAATACCATTTCAAGTGAAAACAAGCCTGCCTGCGAGAGAATGAGATAGAACACAGTCATACAGTTGTTACATGTTTGTTAAGAGTAAAAAGTAGTTCTCATTCGATCAATGAAGTTAAGCAACGTCAGGCGTGGTTAGTACTTGGATGGGTGACCTCTCAGTTTAGTTTTATGAAGGTTTCACTTCTACCGCGTGTGAACTGCACACATGACTTTTATCATTCTTCGTTCCCACTGACATACCTGCCTACTAGCGAGTAGATATTATCTGCCATGTGTAGGCAGAGATGGGTAATGACGCCTCGAAAATTATAATAATTTTTGTTCGGCACACACACAAAAGGAAAATCCTATGCCACTCAACGAGCGGTGAGTGTGCGGAGAAGATGGTGGACGTTGGGCTTGAAGCGCTGTAGGTTGTAGCTTTCGGGAAAGACGTTAATCGGGAGTCCATTCCAGAGCGACGCAGTCCTCTAGACAAAGGAGTCCCGCAACAGGGACGTCCTAGGTGTTCGCAACTGAATCGTATGCTGATGAGCAGCTTGTGTCTGACGGGTGTTTCTGTTTGGCACAACTGTGGTTGGAATCATAAGTGCCAGCTCGTTCGAACCTCGGTTCGAGCACCTTCCGTAGTAGTATTAGTATGAATATTAAAGAGATAAGTCCGCCACTTTTCTTCGATGTTCGATGCTAACAAGGTATTTAGTCAACTCTGAGTCATCCACAAGACGGACTGCTCCCTTTGTATGGAGTCCAATATCTTGAGCAAGTGTTTGGGTGCCGAGCTCTACACATGGAAACAATATTCCAGAGATGGTCTTATCTGGGCCTTATAGAGCAGTAAGAGCTGATGAGGTGTATACAACTTTTTTATCTGTAGAGTGGTCCTAGCTTTTGTGCTGCTGCCTTGGCGTTGATCAGTCAGGTCCTGCGATGTTTGCTTTTTTGCGAATACAGCTGTTTGAGTCTTTCCTGCGTTAAACTGTGCTGTTTTCCTCACCCCATTTCACAGTGGCCTTTATATCCCCATTGATGGCAGCAATCTGATGTTGTCACACGCGTTGGGAACGAGCAGCGGCCATTGGAATCTGCGGCATGAATGAGGATATAAGAGTGCTGTCGTTTGCAAAGCTGTAAACAGAATTGTTTGTCCTATCTAAGAGATCGTTGATATAGGACAGGAACAGTGTTAGAGATAATATACACCCTTGAGGAACTCCGGCATTGACTTTAAATTACTCCGAGAGATGTCCATCAATATCAACTCGGATCTTCGATCCCTTAAGAAGAAGCCAAAGAAGCAGTGCTGGCGGTAGTCCGTATGCTGCCAATTTGCTTAACAATCCATCATGCCACACGTTATCAAATGCTTCAGATATGTCGAGAGCCCCTGCATGAGATTTGCCGTAGCTCTCAATGGCTTTGGTCCACAAGTAGGTCACGTAAGTCAGATCTCCCGAAAGTCATACTGGCGATCGCTTATGATGCCTGCCGATTCGAGATATTTTAAGAGCGGGCACTCAATAGTTCGTTGATCAGTTTCTCCATGACTTTGGGCATAATGCGAACTAAGGTAATTGGACGGTAATTATTTGAAAACGTTTTTTTACCGTTCTTCGGGCTTTATTGCACCTGAGCGCATTTCCAGCTAAAAGAAAAGCATGCAGCCCTGTATGATAGGGAGAAAAGCCTGCATAGTGGAGCTGTTAGTTCAGCAGCACATTTGTTCAGCACTATTGCGGGAACGCCATCCGGTCCTGTGGCCTTGTTAGTGTCTAGACTTTTGAGTATTCGTTTCACTTCGCTTTGGCGAAATATCAGACCTGACATTGAGGAATTCACTCTCGAGATAGTTGAGGGAGTATTTCCTTGAGGATCTAAGGTAGAATTTGATGCAAACATTTCGGCAATAATGTTCGCTTTTTCTTTGGTCGTTTCCGCTATTGGGCCATTATCTTTGATCAGTGGTGGGAATAACGTCTTTGAGAAACCCTGACAGCTTTGGCAACTGACCAAAAGGATCTTGATCCGCTAGGAGAGTTGAGAAGCTTGTTCTTGATCTGCTCGTTATATCCCTCCTTGCTCTCGTCAATGGTCCGCTTACACTGGTTTCTAGTCGTGATGAATATATTTCGATTTTCGGCTATCGTATTTCGGCGCCATTTTTACCTTAACCGCTCTTCAGCAGTTTTTCCCAAACCATAATTTACTGTTTTAGATACGTTTCATACAAGAGGGGATGAAAGCTTCCATACCAGCTAGGGACTTAAGTTATCTCATCAGCCGATTCAGAGGTGTTTTGATTCCTAAAGCAGACATCTTTCCAAGGAAAAGAAAGATAAAACTCTGTATCTGTATAGAACATAAGACAAATCCGTTGATATATAACATGATAGGTTTTCAACCAGTGGTTTCTCAATTATGGGCAAACATCTTCAGTGCATAACCTATTTTTCAAACAAATACTTACCGAACTACTTATTAAAATATCCTTGTATAAAAATAAACATATTATAATAACAATGAAAATGAAATCTTGTTAAATTGAAGTTGTTACTATGAGAAAACAAATGATAAGCAAAACCTTATGTAAATAATATTTATTTACAAATTATCAAACATAAAGAGAGACATCAAAATAGTAATTTATTAACAAAAACAATGAACACGTAGTTTATTAACACAAGCAATTAATTACCAAAATTGATACAATTATTTTAAAAGATGTTCTATAATGACCCACATTTTGGGCAATACATGTTAGTTGGGATTAAAGTTTTTAAATGAAGTAGGTATTGCATTTCAAACAAATTCTGTTCCATTTAAGTATTGTATTACTGGGCGTATTCGGTTTTGTAATTCCTGGCTTGTCGCTGGTTTATTTTTATAAACTATCTACTTAAGTATTATGAGCGCCGGCAGAGGGGGGGGCAGTTGCCCCCCCCTTGGAATATTAAAATAACGCTTAGTATAAAAGTACATTTCAAATTATTCAGTGAAACATTCATAGGTATCTGAAAATTACATTGACTATTTTCTTATAATACCTACCACAACAATAATTGAAAGATCTTTCAGTACCCTCTGACGCCGACGCGTAAAAACCTGGTTGAGATTAACTATGTCAGAGGAAAGACTCTCTGGTCTCTGTATGCTTAGCATTCACAGATAATTTGAGAATAATAATAAAGACAGTATTGAAAACGCAATAAATCGGTTTTCACAAAAGAGAAGAAATCTGCTATTACTTTTCTCCGATTAGGAAAATATAGGTATGTACAGGGTTATTCATTATATTTTGACACCCACCTGCAGCCGTAATTACAGGTATACAAAAAAAATACTTAAATTCAAAAGTTGTATGGTTTTTAATATATTATCTTTTAGAAATGTCAAAAAAAAATTGCCTGTCAAATGTCAAAAAACCGCATAACCTTCATTTTTTTTAATGGAACACCCTGTATATTATTTGATTGTACGAAAAAGTCTAGACATATTTCATGAATAATGTCCTATACCTATCTTTAACGGTTTTTGAAATATTGACACATGAAAATCGACCATTTACCAAGTTTGACAGCTTGTAACAAAACCGTTTGCACTTTCCTATATTGGTTTTTCATAAGCTATTGTATGACACTAACTTTAGATTTAATCAGAGGTTAAAAAATCCCGGATAAGTTTAACCTCTGGTTAAATAAAAAGTTAGTGTCATACGATAGCTTATGAAAAACCAATATAGGAAAGTGCAAACCGTCTTATTCTATCTTTAGCCGTTTAGATTTTACAAGCTGTCAAACTTGGTAAATGGTCGACTTTCAACTGTCAATATTTCAAAAACCGTTAGAGATAGGTATAGGACATTATTCATGAAATATGTCTAGACTTTTTTGCACAATCCAAATATGCAATAATATACAGGATGTTCCAATAAAAAAAAATTAAGGTTATGCGGTTTTTTGACATTTGACGGGCAATTTTTTTCTTTTGACATTTCTAAAAGATAATATATAAAAAACCACACAATTTTTGATTTCAAGTTTTTTTTGTATTACCTGTAATTACGGCTGCAGGTGGGTGTCAAAATATAATGAATAACCCTGTACAGGGTGGTTCGAATTCGTGTCTATGTATGGGGAACTCGAAAACCGTAAGAGATACAGTGTCGGTCAATTTAAGGCAAAATTGCGCATTTAAGTGCCTAACAATATGCCGTCTAGAAAGTTTTAAAATTCCGAGTATTTACGGAGATATCCGGAAAAAACCGAAATTTTGAAAAATCGTTTTATTTTTTTCCTGGGCTTATTTAACCCTAGATTACCAGACTATCGTAAATATTACGACGCGCATTCTATTTACCTAAAAATATCAACATTCCGTCAAGGGGCCGTGTAGTGGCCTTGAATAGCTTCCTCCCCACTATTATTCTTTACGTTGATACACATGTAATTTCGGTTTTAGTGTCACTTATGCAGTTAGTGCTAGTGAAGTCGTCAAATTTACGATAGTCTGGCGTTACCGTTGGCATGAATTGCAGTCTCAACACAAAACGCTGGCCACTGGCAGTATTTTATGGCATGTTGAATATGGCCTCAATAAACTCCTATGCTCTCTATTGCACCAATACAGCTAAGGTAAATAAAAAAAAACAATATCCCGTCAAGAATATGTGTTGGAACTAAAAAATACTTTGATACGGCCTTGGCTAGAACAAAGAAAATATATACCCACTTTACAACGCTCAGTTCGGCAGAGTATTTATAAAATCTTAGATTTAGATATGCATGAACAAAGGACCACTCAAGTTGAAAAGAAGCGTAAAGTTTGTTTCTTTTGTCCAACCAATCTTCAACGAATGACCACCACATATTGCATGCGATGCAATCGTCCAATTTGTGGTCAGCATCGCTCAGATAAATGTACGGCCTGTGCTGAACAGTAAAATCTAAATATTTCTTTGTACTTTGGTTTTGTTATTAAGATGTTAGAAAACGCTTTATTTTATTGAAAATAAAAAAATAAAGAATTTTTAAAAATGTATATTCCATTATTTCAAAACTCGTCAAATTTACGAATGTCTGGCGATTACGTATGGAAAAGTAAGTCTGGTGCTCTAGGGTTAAAAACGGATTTCAAATCTAATTGCACTTTTGCATTGCCACTTTTTCCGCTCTATCCAATGATGATATCCAGTTTAAAATCCGACGTTTCGTCTTCAAGGGATCACCATCAACTTTCTTTTTTTAAATACGAACTTTAATTTTTTTTATCGTTTTTCAGATGGTATTGGCGTTATTAATATGAGTATACGTATTTTTTATTTTTATTTTTTTTTTATTATTTTTATATTATATATTTTGCTTTGTCGTGATTTTAAAAAATTTAAGGAAGGTACTTTTGAAATTTTCATATTCTATAAAAATATTTTATTTGTTTTTTGCATTAAGTGGAAAATTGGAGTCCGTATTAAAAATTAAAAATAGTAAAATTTTTTTTTACGAGAATATGGCCTTGAACTATTACTCAAACAAGTTGCTTAGTGCATTTTATTTATAAGCAAAATTCCAATAGGTGTTTTTCCATCAAAGTTCCTATAGTATCGCGTAGTATGATTATACATTGTTGATGTTCTCTATTAAATAAATTTTTTAATTGGATAAAAGTTGGGAATATTTTATCTTTGCAGTAAGCAACTTGTTTAAATAATAGTTCATGGCCATATTCTAGTAAGAAATAATTTTACTATTTTTTATTTTTAGTACGCTCCAATTTTCCACTTAATACAAAAACAAAATAAAATATTTTTATAGCATAAAAATTTTAAAAGCACCTTCCTTAAATTATCTAAAATTGCGCCAAAGCAAAATATATAATTAAAAAAATAATAATAAAAATAAAAAAAATTAAAAAAAATAATAAAAAATAAATAAAAACACATAGTCATATTAATAACGCCAATACCATCTGAAAAACGATAAAAAAAATTAAAGTTCGTATTTAAAAAAAGAAAGTTGATGATGATCCCTTGAAGACAAAACGTCTGATTTCAAACTGGATACCATCATTAGATAGAGCGGAAAAAGTGGCAATGCAAAGGTGCAATTCAATTTGAAATCCGTTTTTAAATAAGCCCAGGAAAAAAATAAAACGAATTTTCAAAATTTCGGTTTTTTCCGGATATCTCCGGAAATACTCGCAATTTGAAAACTTTCTAAACGGCATATTGCTAGGCACCTAAATGCGCAATTTTGCCTTAATTTGACCGACACTGTATCTCTTACGGTTTTCGAGTTCCCCATACATAGACACGAATTCGAGCCACCCTGTACATCCATAGTCCATAGGATATTTTTTAGGGTAGATACATTTCCAATCAAAAAATGTAACTATGTCAAAGTTACGCTACAGTTAAGTTTAAGTTAAAGTCACGCAAACCAAAACCGTATATATGTATTTTTGACAATAAAAATATTTAAGTTTCAATCTATGTTTACTTTGCCCCAGAGGCGCATCTGTGAGGGGGAACTATACCCCCCCCCCCCCCC
>JAEQML010055293.1:0-36311 GCA_016904865.1 Pissodes strobi
AAATTTGGTCCCCCAGCTGTCGCTACTCGTTGGTTTGTTATACTCTGATAATATTTTAAAATAATAAAAACCATTCACTACTATATATAAAAAAAGAAAAAACAAAAAGAGCATATAACACCTAATAATTAACGATAAGGTAAAGGCACCAGTAATCGACACTATTAGAACTTCTTTTGGAGATTTAATATAATTTTGAGTACACCAGTAATCGACACCCTTTCCCGAGTTTTCCGAGAAAAAAAAAAAGATATAAGTTTGGTACTTATAATTTTATTTCACATATGAAAAAAAATATTCTAAAATATCTAAGCTTTTAGGGAAAATGTATTTGAGCCTGTCCCAACAGTTTGTATCAGAATCTGTGGCAATTTCGTTAAAATATCTTCCCCCTTGACACCAGAGACGACACTCTCGATCATTCGAAAATACCGTCTTATCATCACTACAGCACTTTAAGGGCATAATTTAATTTTCTCTATTTTCAAATTTTCTCTGAATGACACAAGCATATCGATATTGGGTGTTTTTGTGGCTTCCACCCAATTACATTATGGCAAAGCTTCAGGCCTTAGGAATTCATTCAAATTTTTTAAACTGGTCTAAAAGTTACCTTTATAAACGCAAACAAGCTGGAAAAATTAAAAATTATTTGTCCTCAGAAATAGAGATTAATTCGGGTGTACCTCAGGGTGGACATATGTCAGCATTATTGTTCAATAGCTTTGTAAATGATATCTGTACATCTATTGAAAATTCACTCTGTCTGACTTAGTCTTTCCAGGACTGCCTTGATTTTCAACTTGATATTGTCACGACTAACAACCGTCCGAACGTTTTTGTGCTACCCTATAGAACTTGCCTTGTAGCGTACCGTGTTTATGTATGAGTCATCGCCGCCCGGCCGGCCGCGATTATTCAAGAGCGCTGGAATTATCTCGATTGACGATGATCATATAGAGTGGCCTCGGAATACTTCCCGAATATTCGTGATAGATTGGAGATTATATATAAAGAGCAGACCCAAGCCGAAGTCGGTTAGTTCAGTTCAGTTAATCATTGAGTGTTGAATAGATATTAGTTGTAAAGTTAAGAGTAGTATAGAGCGTTAAATTGTATACAGTGGTAGTGAATAAAGAGAGTATTAGTTGAAAATAGCAAAGTTGTAATTCTGTTAAGAACCCCACGGGAAAAACATTTGGTGTCAGAAGTCGGATTGTGAAGGGACTGGACCTGCGAAGTATTTTTCGAGGAAAGAAGAAGTACAAGTACGTCAACGAGACCGTTTGATTGGTTCATTCTTCAATTCTTCAACAAACGGCAGAAATGGAGCAAATTAATAAAATGTTTTTTCAAGATCAAGAAGATAAAAAGCAAGCGGATCGGGAAGAGGATGAACGTAGAAGGCAAGCGGATCGGGAAGAAGATGAACGTAAAAGGCAAGCAGAACAGGACCGGCTTCAGAAATCTTACAAGACCAGGAAGATAAAAGGCAAAAAGAACAGGACGACCGGCTTCAGAAAATTTTACAAGATCAAGAAGATAAAAGGCAAGCGGAACGGGAAGAGGATGATCGTAGAAGGCAAGCAGAACAGGACCAGCTTCAGAAATGGATGCTTGATGTGATTGTAGGCGAGCAAGGAAAATTACAGAAAATATTGGACGGGCAAAATGAGAAATTTGAAAAAGAAGTAAACAATATACAAAAAGAAGTAGGAGACGTACAGAAAGAAATGAAGAATCTACAAGCAGAATTTATCAAACTAAAAAATCAAGGATCCACAGAGAGAGTATTCGCCACAGGACAACATATCAAACCTCCAACTTATGACGGTCAAACATCCTGGACAATGTACAAAAGGCAATTTGAAGCCGCGGCTGTTGCCAACGGTTGGAATAATGAAGAAATGGCTACATCACTAGTGGTAGCGCTTCGTGGATCTGCCCTGGAACTACTGCAGACGATTCCCATCAGCCAACAAGGGAAATATGACATACTTGTAGCTGTCCTGGAGAGACGATTTGGAGACCAACACCGAAGATAACTGTATCAGACACAAGTAAAGTCTCGGCATCAGAAGCCTGGTGAAAACCTGCAAGAATTTGAGGCAGACATTAGACGTCTCATTCAATTGGCCTACCCGGGAGCGACAGGGGAATTTCAAGAGGAACTTGCTGCCCAATATTTCGTGGATGGTATCAGAGATCCAGAAACCCAAAAATTGAGGCGGCCTGTAACATCTCCAAGCCAAAAATCAGGGCCGTATCCATCCAGGAAGAAAAGGCGATAAACAGCTGTGAATTAAATGAGATTGGTGAAATTTTGAAGAAATTAACGGAAGTTCTTCAGGCCACGGCGAGATTCCGGGAGCCAATGGAAGATAGGCCTCGTAACCGAAATACATCAAATCAGTACTATAGATGTGGCAGGACTGGGCATTTCAAAAGAGGCTGCCGAGTACAACTACGGTCTAGATCTCCATCCAGAGACTACGGTCTAGATCGCCATCCAGAGGGCCCCCAAGTCAAATCAGGAAAACTTCAATTAGTCAACATTGCGGGGCGGGTGTTGGCTAAAGAAGATAAAGCTCCCAGGATCGTCTCCATAAAAAGCCTAGGAAAAGCCGCCGACAGTCTAACAGTTACAGGAAGGATCAACGGAAGAGCCATAACAATTACTGTTGACACTGGTGCGGCGTTATCTTTGATAAGGTCCAACAGGGTAAATAGAGTAGAAGTTCTACCCATATCAAAGAATGTAGTTTTACGTACAGTTACCGGTGAAACAGCTGAAGTACTTGGGGAAATGGATATCGAACTTCAACTGGGACGAATTAAACTACACCACACAGTGTTAGTCGCCGACATCGAGGACGAATTTATTTTGGGGATGGATCTCATCGGTCAACATGGATTCTCTTTTGACAACAAGCTTAATCTTCTGAAGTTTTGCACCGAAGAGTTCATCCTTAACAAAACAGACGATGGCACACCGACTAAGGTAGTGGCGGCATGTACTGTCAGAATAAGCGGAAATACCGAGCAGATAATTTTTGGGAAATTGGAGAAGGATTTTGGAGGCTGCATCGGACTTATCCAACACCACGATTTGCCTTGCAAACACCTCGTAGGCAAAGCACTAGTCAAAACCGATGGAGAAATACCGATAAGGATAGCAAATATTTCATCCAATTCCATCAAAATCAATAAAGGAGATGTGATAGCCACTTGCGAGTCGGTGCAGTGGGTAACCAGTTGCGAAACGCAGTCTGAAGTAACACCCTCGACAAATCCTAAGGAAGTCCTAGAACATTTCCAGAAGTCGTGGCATCATTTGTCTTCCGAAGAACTGAAAAGAGCTACACAATTTATCAAAGAGCAGAGCACAGCCTTTGAAAGAAAAAATGGCACTACTGGAAGAACGAACATCATAAAACATAAAATCGACACTGGAAGTGCTCACCCCATACGGCAGCATCCTCGTGACGAAGCAGCAAGAGGTTACCACATTAGTCAACAAAATGCTTGACGATGGAATTATTGAGGAATCATCAAGCCCATGGTCGTCTCCTGTTGTCTTAGTCACCAAGAAGGATGGAACTACCAGATTCTGCGTGGACTATAGAAAGCTCAATGACGTCACCAAGAAAGACAGCTATTCACTTCCCAGGATTGATGACACGTTCACGACACTAGCAGGATCTCATTGGTTTTCAACACTCGACTTAAAGAGCGGCTACTGGTAAGTAGGCATTGACGAACAAGATAAGGAAAAGACCGCATTTTCTACCGGAAGTGGTTTATATCAGTTTAGAGTTATGCCCTTCGGACTATGCAATGCCCCTGCTACTTTTGAGCGTCTTATGGGGGTTGTTCTACGAGGCCTCACTTGGAAGACATGCCTGGTCTATCTTGATGATATAATGGTAATGGGAAAAACTTTCGAAGAGCACCTACAAAACTTGCATGAAGTTTTTACTAGAATCAAGAATGCTCAGCTCTTACTGAATCCAAAGAAATGTTTTCTTTTCAAACAGAAAGCTGAATTTCTCGGGCATGTCGTGTCATCAGAGGGAATCCAAACCGACCAACGGAAGATTACAGCAATCGAGGACTGGCCTCGTCCTCGCGACAAACATGAACTACGGAGCTTCCTTGGACTATGTACTTATTATAGAAGATTTGTTGAAGGATTTGCAAATATAGCTGCACCTCTACATAAGCTCACTGAAGAACGAGCAAATTATAACTGGGATCATAACTGCGATTCTGCGTTCAGGAAGTTAAAAGCGGCTCTATGTTCTAGTCCAATATTAGGATATCCGGAACAAAAGGGTAAATTTGTATTGGACACAGATGCAAGCAACACCGGCATCGGAGCAGTTTTATCGTAAGTACAAGCAGGAGAAGAACGAGTTATCGAATACTACAGTCGAACACTTTCGAAACCTGAACATAACTACTGTGTAACCCGAAAGGAGCTTTTAGCAATAGTACGGTCTGTTGAGCATTTCCATCAATATCTATATGGGCAAGAATTTCTGATAAGGACTGATCATGCAGCACTTAAATGGCTATTGGATATGAAACAGCCTGAAGGACAGGTAGTCAGGTGGCTTGAAAAGTTACAACAATATAACTTTAAGGATAAGCACAGGGCAGGGAGATTGCATAATAATGCAGATGCTTTATCCAGAAGACCATGCGCGGATAATTGTAAGCATTGCCAAAGAATAGATCAACGAGAAGGAATTACTCTGATTAGGCAAACGAAATTTGAGGTTGATCAGCAGTGGACCACAGAGCAACTTAAGAAGGATCAGCTTGAAGATAGTGAAATAGCACTATTGCTAAGAGCTAAAGAAGAACGTCAACCAAGACCAAGCTGGAGCGAGATATCAACTAAAGGACTTGCTTTTAAAACTCTGTGGGATCAGTGGGACTCACTGGTGGTGGAAAATGGACTTCTTAAACGAGCCTGGGAAAGCGCCGATGGAAAAGTAGTGAAGACACAGTTAGTGGTACCAAGGAGGAAGATATCGGAAGTTCTGGAAGAAGTTCATAATGGAAAGTCGGGTGCTCATCTCGGAGTGAACAAAACGATTGATAAGATTCGCGACAGATTTTACTGGGTCAACTACTGCCAGGATGTGAAATCGTGGTGTCGGCAGTGCTCAACCTGTCCCGCAAGCCAAGGACCCAAAACAAGATCAAGGAGCAAAATGAAACAGTATAATGTGGGCCTACCGTTTGAACGTATAGCCATTTTCCAGAAACAAATAATGGTAGCAAGTACATTTTAGTGGCAATTGACTACTTCAGTAAATGGCCTGAAGTCTTTGCAATCCCCAATCAAGAAGCTGTTACCATAGCAGAGGTCCTTGTGAATAACCTATTCAGCAGATTTGGTGTTCCGTTAGAGCTGCACTCAGATCAAGGACGCAACTTCGAATCCAAGGTTTTCCAGAAAGTCTGTGATTTACTCAACATCCATAAAACACGGACTACCGCCTTACATCCACAAGCAGACGGCATGGTTGAGAGGTTTAACAAGACCATTGAAGAACATTTGTCAAAGGTCGTAGATGAACATCAGAAGGATTGGGACCAACACATACCACTATTCTTAATGGCCTATAGATCAGCAGTCCATGACACGACAGGACTAACACCAGCCATGGTTTTATTTGGAAGAGAACTCCGCTTGCCCTGCGACCTATTATTCGGAACGCCAGACAACCAGGATATGGAAATTCAAGACTACGCAGACTCCCTTAAGAAAAAGTTACTATACGTCCATGAATTAGTCAGAGAAAACACGGAGAAAGCCAGCGACCGAATGAAGACACGATATGATCTCAAAGCTAATTCTATGGGATTTCAGATGAACGATAAAGTCTGGTTATATAATCCACAAAGGAAGAAAGGAAGATCTCCCAAGATAACGCCAGTATGGGAAGGACCCTATACAGTCATCAAAAGAATTAATGACGTTGTGTATAGAATTCAGCGTAGTCCCAGAAGCAAACTGAAAGTTGTTCATCTCGACAGACTGAAAGCATACCACGGACATGCAGTATCTGATCGGGACGATCAGGTTTAAGAGGGGGCAATGTCACGACTAACAACCATCCGAACGTTTTTGTGCTACCCTATAGAACTAGCCGCCGCGCCGTGCCCCTCGCTTCTCTGCCTCTATGAATCATCGCCCGGCTGGCCGCGAAGTTTCGGGATAGCTGGAATTATCTCGATGGCCTCGTCGAGATCATATAGAGTGGCCTCGGAATACTTCCCGAATATTCGTGATATATTTGAGATTATATATAAGCAGACCGAAGGCGAATGTTAGTCAGTTAGTTCAGTTAATCATTGAGTGTTGAATAGATATTAGTGGTAAAGTTATAAGACTAGTTTAGTGAGTTAAATTGTATACAGTGGTAGTGAATAAAGAGAGTATTAGTTGAAAATAGCAAAGTTGTAATTCTGTTAAGAACCCACGGGAAAAACGTAACAATATCATGCTTCAAGGGCCGGCAGAGATGTGGATCTGTGGTGATGTTCTTAGATGCTTTGAATCATATCTACTGAATAGGTCAATGTTTGAGGCTATTCTGGGGTTCTGTTCGGAGAGATTTTCTCCGTCTTCAGGTGTGCCGCAGGGCTCCCATTTTGGGAGTTGTTATTTATATTAATAGTATAAAGCTTTGCTTCAAGTACTGTCTGTTCCTTTGCTACGCCGATGACCTGAAAATTTTCTTAGAATTAACTCGATTTCGTACTGTGAAACTCTCCAAAACAGTATTAATAACTGGGTAAAATTTTGTAATAAGGATCAACTATTTTTGAATTTTGACAAATGCTCCATCATGACCTTTTCTCGTAAGTTCTCCATATCAAGGATCTGGGAGTGCTATTTGACACCAAAAGGACATTCCATCTCCACATTCGGCTTTATAAAAAGACAATGTGTTGATTTTCATAACTCTAAAACCATAATTATACTATTCATGTTGTTAGTAAACTTCAGTTTGCTTCCGTAATATGGAATCCGAGATATAAGAGTAACATTGATAGACTAGAAAAAATACAGAACAAATTTCTAAGATTCCTGTGCTATAAAACGTATTTCCAGATTCCAATTCATGATTACTCTTTGGCTCGATCCCACTTTAAAATATTAGAACTGGAGAAAAGATGAACTTTGGCAGATATTTTAACCTTATTTAAAATTGTTAATAATCTCTCTAGCTCTCCAATAATTCACTCCAAAATAAAGTTTAATGTACCTGCTCGTAGACTAAGAAGCTCAGATCTGTTTGGCATCCCATACTGTAGAACAAATTACTGTCTGAATGCACCTTTGGTGAGAATGGTAAAATCTGCTAATTTGCATTGTACTAATTGTAATTTGGATATTTTTGCCACAAGTTTACTATCGTTTAAAAAGAATGTTAAGTTAAAGCTTTTGGAATAGTGCTTACTTCATGAATCTTTGTATGTTTCCCTGTGTAGATTTTGTCATGGCATAATATTGGCTGTATATTAATGTGATACATTGTACATCTTTGCCTTTGTTACATTGTTACTGTAAAAAAAAGTAGATAATAACGGCAGAACTTGTTACAAACTATTATTATATTATAACTTTAAATAATTGTAATATCAGGACCCTATTTTTGGCCCGTGTTGTATCTTAAAGAGTGTGATAAATAAATAATAAATAAATAAATATGACCTTATTGAGAGAGTTTGAAATGTATCGATTACTGGTGCCCTTACCTTACCTCATTTTTATCACAACTAGAAACACTTGGATAATATACACCATTTGTAAATAATTTATGATTCAGGGAAAGTTTCTCGCACAATCACAACAATTATTAAAATCAGTGTTACTTACATGTCCAGTTCAGTTTTAATTTTATAGTTTTCTCTATCAATGGTAGTTTGTTCATTTAAACCACTGTCAGCTTGATTTGACAATAAACTAAAAATATTAAATACCCTTCTTAAAAATGTTTCAAATAGGATAACCATAATAAAGAAAATTAATTGAACCTTTGTAGATAAATAAATACTAAATTATTTTACTGTACAATGATAATATTCCTAAGTGTTACACCTGATACAATAAAAATTGCTTTTTTACCTGTCATCTAATTCATCCCTTGTTCCAATTTCAAACGTTGGGTTTTCATATTTGATAGAATATCTTTTTAATGAAAAATTTACTTCTGTTTTAGATTCTCTACAAAATATATTCTATTAAGTATTGCTTTAACTTATAAATACAATTTTTTAATAAGCTTCAAGGGCTCTATTCTACAGTTTAAAGTAAAACATTCTGTATTGAATTAGAAATTCAACAAATAGAAAATAAATTAAGCACCGCATTCTTGCCTATTTATATTGATGACGATTTAAAAATGATATTATTGCGTTAAATAAGACTCTATACGACGTTATGCTATAAGGGTTGTTAGTTTGGGTTACCCACTACGCTTTGATTTCTAGCTTATTCTGTTATATTTATATATTAACTTTTACTATTTTAATATGTTTGTGTATGTCAGAACTTAAAACTTAGTTAGTTAGATGTATGAATACTGCCAACTGAATTAGAATGTCATTATTGCCAATTATTTTTTAATATAATAATCATATTGTCTTTTTAAAGTGCTTTGTCAACAATAAATCATATTTAATTGATCCCAACTACTCTGTGGAGTATCCTTCCGAGATCTCTCTAGCAATATCTTTTAAATTCTGTATTTCTACTACAAAAAAATACAGTAACGATTCATGTAACAGGCAAATGTATTGCATAATCATCTACTTGTGGCCTGTGGAGCTGAATGTTAAACTCATTGCTAAAAGATCATCCATATGAATTCTATGGTCTTGAGACATATAAGAAGTATCTCGGACTTTGCAAACATTCTTTTTTTTTCACTAGGAAGCAAGTGTCCTATAAACGAGTTTAAGCCAAATTAAACACTTTTGGGCCAGACAAAATCCCCCAAACTTTTGAATTTAAATTCCTATAGAAGCATCACTTTACACAGCTACTTGCTCAGAAAAACGCGAAAATATACTCTTTTTTTATGGCAGTGGCACACACACTAAAGGCAAAATTTACAGAATAAAATATCTGTAGACTTTGCTATGGCACTCGACGAGCGGTCCTGGGAGTGAGTTTCACAGTGATGCAGTGCACCAGACAAAGAAGTCCTTGTTAAGCGACGTTCTAGGTGTTTCCAGTTGTACGACGAACTGGTGCGCTCTTGTCGTCCCTGTCTGAGATGCAGAGCTCCCTTCTGAATGGAATCCAGCAGCTTTAGGGTATGCTTATTGGGAGTACCTAACACAAAGTGACTACCTACCACATCTAAGGGAAGACAATAATTGATTACAAGATTGTTTGAACGGAAAATTTAAAAGGACATGTATTGTGTCCTGGCGAGTTGTATGAAATTCGTTTCCTTTCAGTCAACCAAAGTAATTGAAAAACAAGCGTGCTACTGCACCACTACTATAGTTTGTAAATCGAGCGTTGATCGTTACGTTATACCTTGTCTTTCTCTCTCATACCACCGTCAATCGGGGGCACAGCTTATACCGTACCGAATCAGTTATTTAACTCTCCACGTGTTTTGAAGCAATAAAATCCAACCAATAGGAGCATTTTCCTCATATTCTGGGCGTCTGCAGCAAGCCGAATTATATGAGGGCGACTTCGTTTATTTATGAATAACGGTACCGGTCTGGTGTCCAGTGTAGTGTTATCTTTTTCTATTACGACAGTTTGCCGAATCGAAGAGACATAAACAGATGCCGCACCTGGTTGAGTCGGAAACTGAACACACCGCACAGCGTTGGACTCTCGATTTTTTGACAAGAACCAGCAGGTTACGTTCTTAGATTGGATTGTTTGCGTGTTATTATATTTGTGCTCGATTATTTATTTATTTAAGTGTGTTAACTTTTTGGACATTTAATCATTAAAGTGTTTTCATTGTTAGCCATGGTCGTACGTTGTTTTGTCTGCAAAGGGTACAAGAAAGGCAATCCAGCTTCAGGATATTTCCGAAAGATGAAAGGTTGTAAGTAGATGTTTACATTAAGTATTGAGGTTAAAGTATAGTTCATTCATATCACATTGCATGATAAATATTCTACGTCGATAATTGTTTGGCTCCCTTCTGTAGGAAGTTTAACTTTTTAAACTTGAGACGTAAATTATTGTAGTTTAGTCTAGCCTCTTAGCATCCCATAATAGAGACAACCAATTTAGAACCGTCACACTAATATTCCAAAGGTTGTATGTAAGTTTAATTAGAAATAAGTAGTGAACAATGTCACATACCTACAACTATATAAATGGCTTCGAGTGACGAAATATCAATTTATTAAGGCCGTTTGATGCGATCACATTTTTGATAAAATTTCTGCCCGTAGTAATCTTTCGAAAACGGCAATCTTACTTTGCGCTCGAAAAACACACAGAACTTTTTCTACAGCACGCTAGACGGAAAAAGTGAGAATTTTCTTTTCCATGTTCGCGCTAGAGTGCAAAATAAGGATCCACGGCATCCACGGCACGGAAATAATTATTTGTGTAAAGTAACGGATTGCCGCTTGAGAAAGAAGTAATCTTTCGAAAACGGCAATCTTACTTTGCGCTCGAAAAACACATAGAACTTTTTCTACAGCTGCATTTTTTAAAATTAAATGCACATTTTTCTCTATACTTATTCTGAAATTTGCATGACTGTCAGTTTTGACATATTATATTCGCGCTTCGGGCATATTTAGAACAGGATAGCCAGCAACAAACTGTAACAAACGCACGACTGTCATTTATTTATCTTCGGTTTCCATGACCATTCATAACACACTCGACGGAAAAAGTGAAAATTTTCTTTTCCATGTTCGCGCTAGAGCGCAAAATAAAGATCCACGGCATTCGTCGATTTTGCGATTTCATTTGAATTTAGTAATTAGTTATTTTGCGCGCGGCTGTAGAAAAATTGATATTCTATGTTCATATCAAAATATTTATATATTTATTTACACTTATAAACACCATATTCATGGTTATGTATAAATGACTGATCATTCTCGATCACGTTTACCTTTTTTTATCAATTTCACTTACATATCATGTTTAATTTAATTTACTAAAAATGTAAACTAAATTAACTCCAGTCCGTCTCTGTTGAGTTCCAGCTGGCCATTAAAACCTAACAGGGCATGTGCGAAAAATGAGGAAAGCATGAAATAGTCAAATCTGGCTTCATCGACATCAAAGGAGCCGACGTAGAGTTAAATAACTGATTCGGTACGGTATAAGCTGTGTCGGGGGTGACAGAAATTTGACGTCACGGACGTATAGTGCGCCAAGCGAGTGAACCTTAACAACGACTGAAGGGGGTAGAGGACTAGCACGTAAAAAATCTTGCCTTCCCATAGGCGCACGAGGTTATTCTTACCATATTATTATTGATAATATTGATTAGTTTAAGACGTTAAAATTAATTTCAGTTTTTTTTTATATTACAGTCTTATAGTACAAAATATGTCATATATATCTCATTTTTATAATAAGGATAGTATTCTATGATATTATTTGTTGTATGTATTACATAAATATGTTGTAGTAATAAGTAGAGTTCGTTACCCGAAGTTTTTGTATTTACGTCATTGATGACGGTTTATCGTAGCTAATTCATATAAATTATCTAGCATTCAATTTGTGTATTAAAAGATAGGCAATATTGAAGCAAATATGTTCCAAAACGCTCTTTACATAACGTTCGGAATTGTTATGTAATCAAAATTTTAATTTAGAGTGTTCAGTTAAGAGAGTTATCCGAAATATATAAAAATTAGTTAATCGCGTATAATAATCACAAAATGCAAGAAAAGTATAAGAAAGGTTAAAAATCTTCAAAGATATCATCAAATTAAGGGTCTGATGATATATAGGTTGTGTCGATTTTACAAATTTTCATTTTTTTCGCTAGAAAAGGGGTGTCCTATAGAGTAGCTTAAGCCAAAAAAATTTGAGGATTCGCCACATTTGAGCCGAAAAAATATCCGCGTTTTAAGCCTAAATTGCCCTAGAAGGGCAAACTTCCACTACGACTTTCCCAGGTGTAACGTGAAAATATTGCAATTGTAACGTGAAAATAATGAAATTTTAGTAACCGACACCGGGGGCCTGGCACAGTGTTTCCAAAAGTTGCACATTTTCTTATGGGGAATAACAGTGTTGTTTACTATTTAAGTATTTAATATTCCACTTCACGCATGACCCTCCGCTTGCTTCGCGGGCGCAACCAAACAAAACTAACCCAAACTAACCCAAGGCATGCCGGAAATAAAAAAAAAAATTGAAATTCGTCAATCGAAAATGCAAATATTTTTTAGTTTGTTTTTCCTCATTTGGGAATGTCTTGGGTTAGTTTGGGTTAGGTTTGTTTGGTTACGCCCTCGGAGCGAGCGGAGGGCCATGTATGAAGTGAAATATTTGAGGAATATATACATACAAAGGAATAGTGTAATCGAATGAGTGTCTCTTTTATTCCGATGAATGAATGCAAATGCACATTGAACAATCATCCAAGCAGCCACGTTTACCATACAGCAGGCAATGATATCATTATGGCAGGATCGACCATCCCTTCATCTTCATTCAATCGGACTACTGGGGGTCTCGGTCAATAGCAATATGTCCTGACATGATCACGTTGCTAACGTCGCAAAATCAGCCTCCCAGAAGCTTGGTACGCTATTTCGCAACAAAAAATGTATACACCGCAGCAGTTGCTCTTGCTTTACAAAGCGCAAATAAGACCGTGCTTAGAATATTGCTCACACATCTGGGGTGTCAGGCCAGAGCAGACCCTAAAGCTACTGGATTCCGTTCAGAAGAGAGTTGTGCGTCTGGTCGGTGACTCGAAGTTGACCCGGAATCTGGATAGTCTGAAACACCGCAAACATGTAACCGAGAAATCCCTGTTTTACAGATACTTTTACGGCAGATATTCCCAGGATTTGGCCCGCCTTATCCCGCCCCTGACAACGCCTGTCAGACAGTCACGATAGACGGCAAGAGCGCACCGGTTCGTCGTTCAACTGAAAACACCTAAAACATCGATTTACAAGAACTCCTTTGTCTGGCGCACTGCATCACTGTGGAACTCACTCCCAGGACGCATATTCGGATGTAACAAGCAAGATGTCCATTCGACTATGCCGAACGTTTCTTCATATGTGACGTGCATGATAGCATTTAGTCGGATGTCGTGACTGTTACATAGAATCAACAAATAAGTCTTCAATTATTTAAACACTTCATGCATGGCCTTCCGCTCGCTTCGCTCCCTATACGGGGACCCAACAAATAGAAACTAACCAGGTGCTAACCAAAACTAACCCAAAATTTTTATTTTACTTTTTTTTATTTTGGGTTAGTTTTGGTTAGCACTTGGTTAGTTTCTGTTTGTTGAGCCCCGTAGCGAGCGAAGCGAGCGGAGGGCCATGCATGAAGTGTTAAAATAATTGAAGTCTTATTTGTTGATTCTATGTAACAGTCACGACATCGGACTAAATGCTATCGTGCACATCACATATGAAGAAACGATCGGCATTGCCGAATGGACATCTTGCCTATTACATGCGAATATGCTCCCAGGACATCTGTCCCCAAACTAACGATTCAAGAACCGTGTCAATCAACATCTTCGCACACACATCGCTCGTCGAGCAATATAGGATGTGCTACTGCAATAAAAAAATTATTCACCTAAATAAAAAAAAGAGTAGAGACACTTATAGCACAGCTTATTCACTACCAGCTAGTGAACTCTATCGAAATCGGAAAGTTGGAGTGTCGGGCACTGCGCCCTGAGCGGTTCAGTTCCACAGTTGAATTTAAAATGAATTTTCGCTTCAAAATGCATGACAAATTCGTCCGAAGCCTCGGCTATCGCCCTGAGAGGTTCGGAAATTTCGGATTTTTATAGAATTGTGCGTTTTAAAATCGTTTTTTAACGGATTTTAGACGATAAAATGGTTATTTTTGCAACAAGTGTGTAAAGTGAACCTTTTTTATGAATGGGAATATTGATAAAAATTTTTTATTGAAACTGAATAAAAAAAAGGGTACTTTACACATGAGTAGCATACAAAATGTTTTCTACTACCGAAAATATATGAAAACACAAAAATATTTTTAAATTACTTTACGCACTAGTGCGTAAAATAAAATATTTTACACACTAGTGCGTAAAATATATTATTTTACGCATTGCCCTAAATGTCAAAAAATATGTCAGATTTACTTAACTTATTTTACGCACTGCACATTAAAAAAGCCTATTTTACGAATCTTAGAGAGTGCGTAAAGTGAGTACTTTACCACGCTAGTAGAACGAGCATATTTTAAATTAAACGAACTGTCAAAAGTATTATTCAGATGCCCAGGCGTTTAAAACAATATCAAGTCATGACCATCTTCTAAAATTTGCAAAAGTTGGTTATTGACTTTCCCAAATCAAAGGATGCCGCCGCAAGATGACTAGCTGGTAGTGAATAAGCTGCGCTTATAGCGCACCATTTTTCTAATGAATTTTGCTAACGAAACTACAGTAAACGTAAAAATCTTTGTTTTGGCTATTGTGACAGTTTACAGTAAAAAGGAGGATGGATATTTACAAGTAAAATTTAATTTTGTTTAATGGGGCTATGGCTATGAGTCGCTTTAAATTAGGACCGGAACAAAACGGAGGTCTCTCGTTCGACGCAAATGTATCCTAGTTAATATTTTCACCCGAAAATTGATTTTCAGATGTGTTTTATCTAAATTTCTAGTGCTTTTGTGAAGTGGTGCTGAAAATTTGTATCAAAACTCGAACTTTGAGGCAGAGCTGTGCCGGGTAATGCAAAAATGTACTCGACTACCGGGTATCGGGTACATGTGATAATTAAGGAACGAGTACAGAGTACAGAGTACTTTACTTGCTAAAAAGTACTCGGAGTACAGTACTCAGAGTATAAGTACCCGAACTATCCGGGTACTTTTAAAGTACATTTGCCTAAAATCTATGTTTGGGTTATGCAAAGCAAAATAAACAAAATATTTTAGAAAAATAGTTTATAATATTATAGAATAGCTGAAAAACAAAACAAAAAGAGAATCCTAAAAATACCCGCTGATAAGTGTTATCTTATTGCGTTACTTTATTGGCCTTCATTATCACCAATTTCTCAAAACTCGAATCGCTGAGAGCATTTCGCCGTGGACTGTTTAATATTGACGCAAAAGAAAATAATCGTTCCACTGGTGCAGACGAAGGTAAACAAGTATTATACCTCGAAAATATATATTTTTTATTATTGGGTAATCGTTCAAGTTATTTATTCCGCTCCTTTTGTCATCAAGATATTTGTATAGCTGTAGCTCAATTTTTGATGTTTTCACTGCTTCCTTTTCAGTGGCAGGTTGAGAGGTATTCATAAACGTAACGTGCTTAGATGTTTCAGATTCGGATTCATTACAATCAAAGCAGTAATCAGGTGTTGTATAGCTAGAACCTCCATATTCGTTATCATCATCGTCAATAAATATGAGTTGTTCCGCGGCTCTGATTACCAACTCCTTTATAGCGTCCAGAGAATATTTTGGGGTTTTAAAACATTAAACCATTGCAACTTAAATTTGGGTGAACAACTGCAGAAATAATTGCAGGCCCAAACGTCAAATTAAGTATGTCGGAAAACCTTCTATTTAAGATATCCAGATATGTTCTTAAAATTAATTTACCATTGGAACTCATACACTGGAGGTTTCATTTTTCCCATTTTGTCTTAAAGAAAGAAGACTCGGCAGTAAGTATCTATAATAGACACAATCCTCTCCCTGCAAAACGTCGAGTGTTAAAGTAAGAGGCGCGGGACGTTGGGTATTAAAAGCGGGCAATCCCGCTAAAAGCGAGACGCTTGGCAACCCTAGCAGCTTTCCAAATTTTCGAAAATTCATTAAAATCGGTGACTTAGTTTTAAAGATACATACAATTAAAACTAATGCAAAAAGTAGGTGTCCCGTTCTTTTTTGACACGACACGACCACTCGACCAGTTTAGATTAAATCTCTTACTTACTTATATATTAATATAATAACGCCTTTAACCTCGAAAAGCAACAAATGTACGATTTACGAATACTATACGATCAATGTCCGTGTTCCAGTTCAACACACAACCTGTTGTTCTCATTGTTACTTGTAGTGGTGATCTCGCCCGCCCAACCTTGTCGTGTAACTGCTCAATAACTAATAAACCGATTACAACAAACTCGGCAAATTCAGACAAGATCAATCTTGTTTAAGTACCCGAGAATAATGTACTCGAACATGTGATGCGGTTATCGGGTACTAATAGAGAGTATTTGAGGAACCGGGTACCGAGTACAATTGATTCTAATGTACTGAGTACCGGGTATCGGGCACTCAAAAAATTTACTCGAGTACATTTTTAAGTATTTTTACCCGGGTACTGCCCAGCTCTGCTTTGAGGGTATTTTTTCGGTTCAAATGTAGCGGATCTTCCGACTTTTTTGGCTTAAACTACTATATAGGACACTCCCTTTCTAGTGAAAAAAGAGAATTTGCAAAATCGACAAAACCTATATATCACCAGACCCTACAAACCAAATAACATAAATAACCACACAGTTCGGCATCGGCAATTTCCACGCCAATGGCTAAAGCAAGTCGCTGCCGAAATTTTAAAATATGTAAAAAAAAATTAGGTGTTGGTCTAGGGTCAAAGTGTATTTAATATATCCTGCGACCAATCACGAAACAGCCTCCCCGCTAAAAATCAAGTAAACGTCGCACTGTTGCCTATTGTTGCGTATTTTAAATAGCTTGAAGGCGAATAAAATATAAACATTATAAATATTATAGTATACTTATTCCGTATTCCGTATTTCCCTGTGTAAATAAAATAGTAAATAATAGAAGACACTAGTATTAAGGAAAAAACAAAATTAAGTATTCATGTAGGAAATATAAATATGTAAATTCACTATAGGAAACTAGACAGAAAATAAATTAGGATTATTGGGAAAAACATGTGGCAGCATCTAAATATGCGAGGACATTTTTTGCCCGCATTCTTTCCGTCCAGGTTCTTTAATTTGGCAAACAGTACGTTGAGCTGCGCATGCTAGGATGTCAGATGAAGTTAATGAAATTTCTCATCTGTCAAAATGTCAAATATATATTTATTTATTTTATTTGAAGTTCGTCCAACGTATTTTTCTGTTTTTATTTGTGATTGTTATCGCAGTTGGAAATGCCTGGACATTGGTACACTGAAAATGAGGAAGTCCTCATTTTAAAACTAATAGACTATTTTAATCACGAAAAAGCAGCAGGGAAAACGCTTTTACCCGTGAGTGCAGTATATACCTAAGGTAAGTTGATACAAAAGTGCAGTTTTAATATATAAAGAGTAGGATTATTAACTTGTTGTAGAGAGTTTCTGATGCTTTAGGAATATCGTCAGCCACTGTGCAAAGAATGCATTGAAAGGCAGTCTAGAAACGTGTTGACTTTAAAACCAAGGCAAATGTTGTTATTATTTCCTCTCATGGAGCGCCTCTTCACAAAGTTCATGGCCATACTATAAGAAGAGCATGTATGCTATGTATGAGAAAGGTAATCTGCATTTAATTTTTCATTATTTTAAATAATTTATTCATTATTTCGGTTTTATTGTAGGTGAACATCTCACACTGCGTTTATTGCAAACAAATCTGATGAATATTGACAGAGTGCAGATATCTACTGATCTGCTAATATAATCCTATTGAGATGGGATGGTCAGAACGTAAGCGTTACTACGAGGCTTCTATCAGTTCGATACATCCTGTCACAAGCAGATGCATCAGTTCAATACATCCTGTCACAAGTGAAGCTCTTTTAAATTTGTGGAATGAAGCACTTCAAAAGGCTAGAATCTAGTCAAACTTTTAGATATAGCTATTTCATAAGAGAATCTGTTTTAGATTACACAAAAAAAAAATGGAGAAATTATGTTCATCACACAAATGCCTAAACTAAAAAAATACTTCTATAGTTTAGCGAGGACTGGAAGAAACAGAGATGCTTTGATTTTCGGCATTTTCCTCCTCAGTTATTTTAACCAAGACTATAATCAGTGTAAAACTATCAATGCCGGTTTGTCTGACCATGAGGCAATAGTGGGGCATGTGAAGCTCAATAGTGGAGTTAGTGAGAGTAAGTTTAGACGCGGTAGGCTTTACACTAGGGCGAATTTCCACAAATTCTCTTTGCTTTGCAATGAATCTGAGTGGAATGATGTTTTGGCTACTGTAGACCCACTGCATAGCATTCATCAGATGGTAATAAATAGTTTTAACATTGCTTTTCCTATTGTCAACATAAAAAAAAAAGTAATAGAAAACCTTGGTATACTAAGGGTCTACGAGTGTCTGGAAGAAATATGCGATCCCTTCACTACATAAGGAAATATTCTATTGCCAATGTCGCCTTTTTAAATTATTATAATAGATACCGCAAGATCTACAGAAACTCGATAAAATTGGCAAAGTGGACCTACTTTCAAACTAAGATAAATAATTCCTCCAATAGAGCAAGGGAATCTTGGAAAATTTTAAATGACCTGAGGGGTAAAAATAATGTCTTGGTTACCCCAAGCACCTTAGATTCCAATTTCCTCAATTCCTTCTACTGTAATATTGCTAGTAAGCTTTCAGCCAATATCACACAGAAAATAGATCCTAGGAGCTACCTGAACAATGTGGTGGTGGTTGACTCTTTTTTCTTTGCTCCAACTAATGTAGAAGAGCTTGAATGCTTACTCACTAGTATGAAGAATAGGAATTCGTCAGGTTGGGATGGACTCTCACTGAGGATTTTCTTGGCTTTACCTCTTGTTGCTTTGCAGGTTATGGCGGAGGCAATCAACTCTTCCTTTGTTTCTGGAGTTTTTCCGGGTTGCTTGAAGAGAGCAGTGATCATACCTCTCTACAAGGGGGGTGAGCACAACTGTCCTTCTAATTTTAGACCCATAGCATTACTGCCTACTTTGGCCAAGATTGTGGAATGGCTCGTTAAGGTGAGGATGGTTTCATTCTTGAATGGGCTGTGCCTGTTGAGCTTTCACCAGTTTGGCTTTCGTGAGTCTATGAGCTCGGAGGATGCCATCTTTAGCTTTCTAGAACACCTTTACAACAGTCTGAACGCTGGTGGGGTTGCAGCGGCAGGGTTCTGTGACTTGTCAAAGGCTTTTGACTGTGTGAGTCACTGGGGGCTGCTGATGAAACTGGAGCTCTATGGCTTTAGGGGAGCTGCCCTTGAGTGGTTCCGTTCTTATCTCTCGGATCGCGTTCAGGCTGTCAAATTTAATGGTGGTACCTCTGGCGAACTTAATTTAAATACGGGTGTGCCACAGGGTTCGGTGCTTGGTCCTCTGCTTTTTCTCATTGATATAAACGATTTACCACAACTGCAGATAACCGGCAGATTTACATTATTTGCAGATGATATCACCATCCTCTGGCAAGACTCAGATATGGCTCTAATGGAGGCATATATAAGGACGGATTTGTTGAGAATAAAAGACTGGTGTGATGCAAATTTTTTGACATTTAATGTTTCTAAAACCAATATCCTTAATTTTAAATGTGTGACCAATGATATATATTTGAATAATGAACCTGTCACCATGACACCCTTCACTAAGTTTTTGGGTGTTTCAATGGACAAATCTCTTAAGTTTGAAGTCCATATTGCGAACGTGGACAAGAAAGTTTCATCTGGCTGTTACGCTCTGCGAGTTATTGCCACCAGTCTGAATTACTCCAATGCCAGATGCGCATACTTTGCGATTATCGAATCCCACCTTCGGTATGGAATTTGTTCTTGGGGTTCATGCTCGGATTGCCTTTTTAATTCATTATTTGTACTACAGAAAAGAGCCATTAGATGTCTATGTAAGGCCAAGCCTCGTGACTCATGTCGCCCTCTCTTTCTAAGCCATAATATTTTAATACTTTGTTTGGTTTTTAGAAAATACAAACATGAACTAGTATTAGGTAACCAGTATAATACTCGACAAAATTACCTGCTGAGGCTACCCATTCCTCACTCTGAACTTGTCCGTTGCTCTTTTGTATATGGAGGTAAAAAATCATTTAATAATCTTTCACTTGAAATAAGGAAATTTAAGTCTGAAAAAAGCCTTCGTATAAAGACGAAGAGATTTCTCGCTGGTAAAGCTTACTATAATTTAGGTGAATTTTATAATGATTAGCATTTAAGTATTTTTTTATGTTTTGCATTTTGTCTTAGTTTTATTGTAACTTAGTGTCTAGTTTTATAACTTCTATAATGTTTTGGCTTTGGCTTTGTCCAAGGCTTTGTCTACAACATTTATGTTTATATTGACATTAAAACATTTTTTGAGTTGAGTTGAGTATATGTTTGTTGCTTTTAAATTGTTTTTGACATTCATTCTAGATTTAGGTAGTGACTAAAAATTGTTAATGTCATTGCATAGCTCATTACTTGCAGTTATTATGTTGTATTTACATATATTTTGACGTTTTTTCTCTTTTTACAGCTTTGTCAACAAGTTCTTCTTATGACAATAAAGCATATTTTGATTTGATTTGATTTGACTAATACGATTAATTTATTAAGCATTTTAGACGCACATACAGTATTAAATACCATAGTGCGTCAAACATTTAGCAATATTAGTATTAGGACTAGAAATGATATGAAATACAATGTATTATTTGAATTGTTTAGGTTAATTTGTTACTGCTTATTTGTAATTTTGAAATTTGTTGCTAATAAATATTAATTAATTAATTTCTAATGCTTTTATGGAGCGGTCCTGGAAATTTGTGTTAAAGCTCGAACTTTGGGGGCATTTTTGCTGCTCAAATATGGGGAATCCTCCAATTTTTTTTGGCTTAAACTACTCTATAAGACACCCCACTAGTGAAAAAAAAATGACATGGAAAATACATTTCCTAGGATTTCACATTGCAAGATATGCATACCTATTTGTTTGAATTACTTAGGAGAAAATAATACTATAAATAATTATAAGGAATGCTCTAGTACCCTTGCTCTTCAGTAGGTAAGGATTTGTGACACATTCTTTAGCATTTAAGCCAGTAAATGTGAGAAACCCATAATATCTACATACAAAGCATGAAATGACCAAGTATCTTTAGCTTTTTTGGAAAACAATTATTATGTACTTACTCAATAAGATACTGTTCATTTTCTTCATTAATCCAGGATGCATTATCAATCGCCGAACAATTCTCTTCTTTAACTGTACTTGGCAACCTTTCCAGAAGAACAATTAACTCTGGTAATGCCTTACCCTTATTATTTGCCAGATTGTTAGACATAATGTATCCCACTGAAGAATTGCCTTTAAGTGGGAGCAATATTTTATTCGAGACTAGACCACTTGTAGGTTTTGTTTACTGTTTTATATAAGTAGAAGGTAGAAGCAGAGTTGTCTATGGTAGAAGCGAATGAAGGCCGCTTTAGTTTTAATATTTCTGAAGAGTGAATAGAACTAAACGGATCAGTTCAGGATCATTGTTTAAAACGAACACACACAAGAAAGAAGTACGTTATAAGTAGTATTTGACTCAGGATCAAAGATTATTAGATTGTTAATTTTCCTTGTTTAGAAAATTTGTACTAATCTTCAAAATCAGTTAAATAATACAAACAAAAACAAAAACAAGAATTTTGAACGACAGTATTAACACTAGTGACAGCCTGACAGCTGCCACAAAATGGTGCTAAAGCCAAATTTTCGAAGACGCGATAAGCAGTTTAGAGCGGTGCTTTTTGGCGAATAAGTCATGACGTCACGCTTAAAGACGCTTTAAGCGGAATCTCGCGGCCTCAAGAGGACGCCAGAAAATGTGTCAGCGGTCGGAAGTGGGGAGATGACACAAATGACAGTTTAATTAATTGTTTGCTTATGTTTATTTTTGGTGATTTTGGCTTTGCATATTCGAAAAATCAAAAAGAAGTCCTCATTTAAGAATTTATTATCTATTCTTCACAATATACACTCCGACAATGATGTCCTCTTTCATATATAGAAATAGTTTGCTGTACTGGTAAGCAAAATGGTTTTTTAAACGTGCATCAAAACGGAAAACCCTAGATCTTGACTGTTTTTATCTTAGATAAATAAAATGTCGCTATTATTTATTAATTTCACTTACTTTAAACAATAAATAATGGTTATTTCTACAATTACTAAATTAAATTAAGGTTACGAGAAATGTCATTACGTCATGCTTGTAAAACATTCATTTTTGCGAGCAAATAAGTTATTACGTCAGACTTTAAGCTGCTTAAAGACATCTTTAAAGACGTGATCTCGCCAAAATATGCCTTTAGGAGCCTAAAAATAACCGGTTTTTGCGGGTGCAAATCGATATTTGGGTAGATCAGGTTCGTCAAACGAACGCAAATGATCTGAATGGTTCACCCCCGGGCTACCCAAAATGGTAAAACGAAAGCGGCTGAAGCCATCCATAGAATCATGGAAAAAGGTTTACGGGGAATCCGGGGAATAGAAAATAGAAACATCACAAGACGTTGCCCCTATAGCACCAGGGGACTTCAGAGTGGAGAGACGTATGGACCTCCGCTCGCTTCGCTCGCTACGGGGACGCGACGATGGAAAACTAACGTTTGTATGACGCCTGAATATAGGCAACCACTTATTTGGAAATGGTTGTCTATATTCTGACGTTAGAAAAAAAACGCTTTACACTAACGATTACAGACAGCCACAAAACACATTTCTGTCACAGATACCGCCCGACGTGCGTTGTTTAATGATTACATTTGTAACGTTTACATTGGAATGTCTAATATTACAGTTCACGCATAGCCCTCCGCTCGACGCAGGGGTGCAACGAATAAAAACTAACCTAACCTAACCCAAGGCATGCCCAAAATAAAGAAAAAAAACTTTTTACAAATATAATTTAAAAAAAATAAAAAATGGGATTAAAACTAACCGTAAAAATCAACGCGAGTGGAGCTAAAAGTGTCCTATGTTCTTTACTATACTCTTGAAAACATCTGTACAAAATTTCATGATGATCGGTTAAGTAGTTTACGCGTGGAAAAAGTTTATCTACGGTGCACCAGGTATAGTTGGTCATATTCTGCGCTTGGAATGTAGACGCCCTGCATTCAATTCCCGTTGGGAGCAAGACATGTTTTGTTTATTTTTTTAAGGTTAAATTTAATTTTTTTTTAAGTTTGGGTTAGTTTCAGTTAGTCTTGTTTGGTTGCGCTCCGGAGCGAGCAGAGGGCCATGCGTGGAGATTTAACAGTACGCTGAAGTGACGTTAACCCACCAATCAGAATCGACTAAAGTAGCATAGTGGCGTATGACTGTAAAAGATCGTATCATGCATCATAGCTCTGACTGTATATGTATTATGTAATAGGATAGGTATAAAATATAGGAAATTTGCGTTTAACGTTTGTTTATTTTTTTAATAGAAATTTAAATAGAAAAACACTAATGCTTTTATTCTGATTAAACATAACCATTGTGTTTATAAGAAAGACAATGACATAACCCACAATTAACTTTTATCGCAATCAATCGATTTTTCTCGTAAATCGATTAAGTTTATCCGATTATTAAATCGTTTTTTAAAAATCGAATCGGTTCGGTTGAATCGATTCATTAGGCAACTTTGGACACCCCTACAAGTATAGCGGCTAGCGCCATGGATTCCACTTTGGCTCTGACATTGTACACATGCGCCTGGCATGTCTCTAGGTTCTAGCAAAATTTGTACAACGCCTCGGTGGTGTAGGGGGCAGGGTGCTTGCCTGTCATTCCTGCGTTGCGGGTTCGATTCCCGTCGGTCGCGAAAGTTGTTTTCTTTATTATTTTTTTATTAATTTACCTTTTTTCTTAATTTTGGGTTAGCCTTGGGTTAGCACTTGTTTAGTTCTTGTTGATTGAGTCTACGTACCGAGCGAAGCGAGCGGAAGGCCATGCAAAGCCATAATATAATACCGGCTGACGGATCAGCTGATAGGCGCATGGCTACAATGTCAGAGCCATAGTGGAATCCGTGGCGCTAGCCTCTTGTATTTGCAAGTGCTTATTGCTGAGATGCTTGCATTCTGGAATAGTTGAAAGAGGAGTGTGATGGTGCAAACCAGATGCGTTAATAGCAGCTCTTCTTTTTTTGTTTTGTTTCAGCATATTATACTTGAAATTAGTGATGGGCATAACCGGATTATTTTGATAACCGAATTATTTGTATTCAAATAATATTAATAACCGGATGATTATTTGAATAATCATTCGAATAAATTCAGGTAAGCGATCGCAGCCGGTTAGGAAGGAGGTTCAGCGTCATCGGCATCGTATTCGTAACATAACTCATACCTGTAATTATTGTCTATTTCTTATTAAGTATGGCTTAATAAATAACAATAGAACAATATTTATTGAACAAAATAAAATAAATAGCATTTTACGTTTTTAAATAAAAAATACTTAAACTCCAAAATATGATCCTTGGATGTGTTGATTACATGTAATGAACATAGGTATTAAAAATTTACTTTGCAAAAAAGTCTTTCTCTCTGACGATGTATTTATAGTACTATAATAATATTAATAATTAATAGTACATATATTGTCATAGTTATATTACGACTTATGTATTGCTTTATTGCTCCCTACATTCTAAATTCCAATCTATAACCTAAAAACTAAACAAACATGACAAATGTTTATGCAAATATTAAGATTAGATATTCCTACTTAATATTAAATCTACATACTATATAGTAAACCATTAACAATACACTCACTCATACTAATATAAAAAATTTCAATATACAAATACAAATTATCTACTCTTAATCTTAACTTAATATTCGCTATTTTTCAACCCCCCAAGGTCGGCTTCCACAATTCCACATCCTACCGGTACATTTGAAATTTAAAAACTCGTCTTTTATTTGAGCTAAAACATCGAAACTTGCTTCACAACTTATAACTAAATTAAAACCGTTCCTTGCTCGTTGATCATTCGACGGTTCGACCACCGATCTTGGGTTCGACCGACGCGACACCGAAACTTGTCGTTATACGTCGGGCTTGTTCCTTCGTAGTTCGTATTTGAATTCGTACGTATGAGGTTCAGGTTATTTTTCATTCGAATACTTGTGGAATGAAAACCGAATAATACAGGTTATTTTAATAACCGGATAACAGGTTATTTTTCATTCGAATAAGCCCATCACTACTTGAAATTGGGTAGGTAGAAGATCTAATCGTCTAAGCCCTACTGAACGGGAGGGAGGAAAAGAAGATCTTTTGTTGTGATTGGTGAACTTAACCTCAACTCGACTAGAATTTCTTTTTATTTATTTGGTTGGAACCAAAACCAAAAATAATAAATTAGCTCTACTAGAGATTTACTATTATTCTTGATCTGGAACCACAGTGTAGTTTAATGCATTTGATCTTGTAAGAACTATTAAAAAATCGTAATTCAGATGTTTTGTACGAGAAGGAAATAATTCCTAACCATCCAGGTCCAGGTTAATTGCTAGAAGAGCCCAAGGGAGAAGGTATTGATAAATTTCTTGGCCAAAATGTTAGCCTGTCTATAACTAGCTTAAATATTGGTGAATAAAGAGAACCGGATAGTTTTTTCAGTGGAATATATTATGTCTAGCAATATGGCAAATAGTAAAGATAAGCCAATACCAGAATTAATTGTTCTTCTGGAAAGGTTGCCAAATACAGTTAAAGAAGAGAATTATCCGGAGTTTGGTCTACTGAATGCATCTTGGATTAATGAAGAAAATGAACATTACCTTATTGAGTAAGTACCTAAGCCAATTTGGTAATTTTATCCTTTGTATGTGGGTGGTTACTTATTATGGGTTTATCTCATTGACTGGCTTAAATGCAAAGGAATGTAATACAAATCTATTTATTGAACTGCAAAGGCAATGGAATACTTGTTATAAATATTTATAGTATTATCCTCTTCTAAGTAACCTAAGCAAATAATGCATGTCTTGCAATCTGGAATCCTAAGGAATGTATATTGTAAAATTCATATTGATGATCTTGTAGCACTTAGCTTAAATATATGATTATAGATTATTATTATTATTGAAGTGAAACTTCTTAACGCGCTCCAGTAGTAAAATATGAAGGTTGCGACACGATGAGAGGCCGCCCTGGCAGGCCGTGGCAGCTGACGAAAAACGACCACGATGTTTTATTGTGATATCTTTGTTAGTTTACAAGCAAAAAATATGGAATTTGCTCTATTACCTTGTCAAGACATAAGCGAAACTTTAATGAATATAATTTTGGCCTTCCCTTTTAACGAAATCCATTACGATATGTATAAGTCTAGGGCCTTTAAGTTTAAGAAGTTTCACTTCAAATATGTGCACATAGTGCACACGCTTTTTTTATTTGTTTATTTATTTATTTTCAATGGTAGCACAATTTTAAAATATTTGGTAACAATAATACAAGATCTGAGAAATAAAACATAACAATATTTAAACAATGTACACAGTTCAATATTTACTAAAATGTCTTAGCGCAAATATGATATGTGAAATTAAATTTAACAAACATGACATAAAAGATTTAAAAGCACAAAACATTTCAATGGCTAAAAAAACATTTCCCGTCTCAAGACAGACCTAAAATTTCTAAAGGAAACCAACAAAATCCAAAAGACAATATTCATTTACAAAGTATATCAGTCTATGTCAGATCAGATATGTATTGCTATTTGTATAATGTATAATGGATAGAAAATTCTGACACGGATTATTATAATGAGTCGGGGCTTGACAAATTTGTGAGTTACTTATTTTTGTTTTTTTACTTTTTTGTTTTATTGACCATTTTATTTTATTGACCCTTTTATTTTATTGACCTTTACTTTTACTGGCTTAACTTTTATGCTGAGCTTTGAACTTGGTGATCTATTGTAATGATTGTACCACATCATGTTGTATTTCATTGCTTGTCTCTTTGTTTGTATTTGATTGTTCTGGGTGTTTAGCGTGGTTTAAGTTAGGTTAAGTTAAGTTAGGTTTAGTCAACTTGTGGTGCGGTTCGGCGACTTGCCAGGTATTCTGGTGTGACGGGATGTTTGTGTTCCTGGAATTGCCGGAATACTTATGTCTCTGAATCGCCGCCATGCCATGGTTGGAAGTGGGGCCGCACCATGAATGTTGATGTTACCTGCTTTTATTTACCTAGGCTTTGTCAACAAAATTTATGATTTTAGACTAATAAAGCACTTTTTGAATTGAATTGAACTTGAATTTGAATTGAATTGAATATTCAAATGCATGTTCTGAGCATGGTGAGTATTACACTTTTTGCATGACAGCATGGAAAGTCTTCGCAAATCTCTCGGTGGGACCTAAAAATCTATTTTTTCGAGTATATCAGACGAACTTATAATACCATTTATTAATTTAAAAATAAAACATATATCAAGGTATTTCCTGCGGTCCTGCAAGGTGTTCAATCCAAAAAAATCTTTAATCTATTCACAATCTATGTAAAAATGATATCTAAGGTATTTCAAAAGTGCTCAAAGTGTTCTTTTTGTGTATTTCATCATTAATAACTTGAAATTCAGAAATGCACAGTTGATAAACAGTGTACAATTTTTAGACCCTAAAATTAATTTACGAATGCAATGTAGGAAGGTTTTTTATATTGATATTACTGATTGCTCGCCTTTTAGACATATGATGTACCAATGTAATATGCTACTGGAAGCTTGCAAGATAGATCAAATCAAATCAAAATATGCTTTATTGTCATAAGAGGAACTTGTTGACAAAGCTGTAAAAAGAGAAAAAACGTATATATAAATACAACATAATAACTGCAAGTAATAAGCTATGCAATGACATTAACAATTTTTAGTCACTACCTAAATCTAGAATGAATGTCAAAAACAATTTAAAAGCAACAAACATATACTCAACTCAACTCAAAAAAATGTTTTAATGTCAATATAAACATAAATGTTGTAGACAAAGCCAAAGCCAAAACATTATAGAAGATATAAAACTAGACACTAAGTTACAATAAAACTAAGATAAAATGCAAAACATAAAAAATACTTAAATGCTAATCATTATAAAATTCACCTAAATTATAGTAAGCTTTACCAGCGAGAAATCTCTTCGTCTTTATACGAAGGCTTTTTTCAGACTTAAGTTTCCTTATTTCAAGTGGAAGATAATTAAATAATTTTTTACCTCCATATACAAAAGAGCAACGAACAAGTTCAGAGTGAGGAATGGGTAGCCTCAGCAGGTAATTTTGTCGAGTATTATACTGGTTACCTAATACTAGTTCATGTTTGTATTTTCTAAAAACCAAACAAACTGTTTCCAGAATAAAAAGACAACACAGTGTTAAAATATTATGGCTTAGAAAGAGAGGGCGACATGAGTCACGAGGCTTGGCCTTACATAGACATCTAATGGCTCTTTTCTGTAGTACAAATAATGAATTAAAAAGGTAATCCGAGCATGAACCCCAAAAACAAATTCCATACTGAATGTGGGATTCGATAATCGCAAAGTATGCGCATCTGGCAATGGAGTAATTCAGACTGGTGGCAATAACTCGCAGAGCGTAACAGCCAGATGAAACTTTCTTGCCCACGTTCGCAATATTGACTTCAAATTTAAGGGATTTGTCCATTGAAACACCCAAAAACTTAGTGAAGGGTGACATGGTGACAGGTTCATTATTCAAATATATATCATTGGTCATACATTTAAAATTAAGGATATTGGTTTTAGAAACATTAAATGTCAAAAAATTTGCATCACACCAGTCTTTTATTCTCAACAAATCCGTCCTTATATGTATATGCCTCCATTAGAGCCACATCTGAGTCTTGCCAGAGGATGGTGATATCATCTGCAAATAATGTAAATCTGCCGGTTATCTGCAGTTGTGGTAAATCGTCTATGTAAATGAGAAAAAGCAGAGGACCAAGCACTGAACCCTGTGGCACACCCGTATTTAAATTAAGTTCGCCAGAGGTACCACCATTAAATTTGACAGCCTGAACGCGATCCGAGAGATAAGAACGGAACCACTCAAGGGCAGCTCCCCTAAAACCATAGAGCTCCAGTTTCATCAGCAGCACCCAGTGACTCACGCAGTCAAAAGCCTTTGACAAGTCACAGAACACTGCCGCAATCTTGGCCAAAGTAGGCAGTAATGCTATGGGTCTAAAATTAGAAGGACAGTTGTGCTCACCCCCCTTGTAGAGAGGAATAATCACTGCTCTCTTCAAGCAACCCGGAAAAACTCCAGAAACAAAGGAAGAGTTGATTGCCTCTACCATAACCTGCAAAGCAGCAAGAGGTAAAGCCAAGAAAATCCTCAGTGAGAGAGAGTAGATTTATTTGATGGAAATAACACCAAAGAAATAAGGTCCTACTTTCTCACAGGCTAAATTATTTTAATTATTAAGGCATTAGGTGCTTTAATTTAAGTGTTGTTGGTATTGTACCTGTTTTTTTTTCTATGTGATACTTGTTTGTTTTGTTTTATTCATAGTTTAGTGATATCTTTAATTTAAATCATTTTATTCATCTGATTTTATTCTCTTACTTTTAATTACAATCATGATTGTGTTTGTAAGAGTATCAATAAATAAATAAATAAAAACTTACAGACTCAATTCAATTTCTGTGAGTTTCATATTGTGGATCCATACTCTAGGAACGACCGAACATAAGATGTGAATAGGGTAACAATATAGCCCAAGTTTTCAAAATCACCCTACATTCTCATAATCTACCCCCACATTCTATTTGCCCGATCAATAATGCTGTGATAGTGATTAGCAAAATTGAGCACACTATCAAAGTGTATGCCCAAGTCTTTTATGACCATGGGCGCCGGCAGGTGAAATTCCAGGGGGGGGGGGGGGACAAGTCGATGTGAGGGAAAAGCTCGACGCAGGTGATAGGTAGGCTGAAATTCGCCGAAGGCGGAAAATTGTGGGGGTGCCACGCCCAATAATTGTTACCCAAAAGTCATTAAAATCGTTAAAAAAACACGCCTTCCACGAGCGCTTCGGATTTTACAAAGCGTTATTGACACATTTCCCAAGTCAATTAAACGTAAAAAAAGTAGGCTGGGCAACAGGCAACAATTGTAATCTGGAATTGGACCTCGCTCTTGATGATATAATATAACAATCGAATCTGCAATCGTTAAAACTCTTCTTCTTTTTCTTAGATTAGGTTTAATTGAATTTAAAAATTGTATTATTTGTATACAAATATTGCGGAAACTTTTGAGAGCCTATGTGAGGGGGAGGGGGATGGCTATAGTTCCCCCTCACAGATGCGCCTCTGGGGCAAAGTAAACATAGATTGAAACTTAAATATTTTTATTGTCAAAAATACATATATACGGTTGTGGTTTGCTTGACTTTAACTTAAACTTAACTGTAGCGTAACTTTGACATGCATTTTTTGATTGGAAATGTATCTACCCTAAAAAAATTCTATGGATTATGGATGTACATTGTATTGTATTTGTACATGTGAGTGGGTCCAAATAGGACCCTCCACTGCGACTCTTGGTCTATTGTGGCTCACATCTGTGGTTTCCACTATGCTAGAGGCTTTCTGGGGTGGATAGTTTTCAAATCTGCAAGTGTGATTTGAGAATTTCCAAAGACTGTTTGTCTGGTTCTTTCCATTGCTGGACAGTGGCGTACAACATGCTCCATTGTTTCTTCGTTCTCCAAGCACAAGCGGCATTTCGTTTCTTCGGAGAGCCCTATCTTGTTCATGTGGCTTCTTAGCCGACAATGGCCAGTACACATGTCAACTACAGCCTGTACCTGCTGTCGGCCAAGTTGAAGAAGTTGCCCAATTCTCACTCCTGATGGTAGATTCACCGCCAACTTTGAATGAGTTAGGCCTGGTAACTCTCTCCATTTGTCTACAAATTGCTTTTGTGTCCACCTAGAGAGAGCTTCTTTAGCTGTGTTATAAGCTCTTCTCAGTACTGGTTCTGGTCCTATGAAGGCCGTTGCGGCCGCCTGCTTCGGCCTTCATATCCTGTATGTCCAGGTATCCAGATCAGTGTAAGTTTATTTTCTCTCCCTAGTTTGGTGAGTAGTTCCTGGCAGTTCCATACTGTCTTGGATGAAAGCGGCTAGATTCAAGAGCTTTTAAAGCTGCTTGACTGTCCGAGAAAATTTTGATTGACTTGTCTTTCCAGTTTCTATGAGCCACTGTGCAGTCATATCAATGGCCTTAACTTCAGCCTGAAAAATGGTTGCATGTTTGCCTAGGGAACACTTAAGCTCAACCTTACCATTTTTATTCCATGCAGCGGCTCCTGTACCATCATTGGTCTTGGAGCCGTCAGTGAACCAACTATTCTCTGTTATTATATGGATGTACATACCTATATTTTCCTAATTGGAGAAAAGTACTAGCAGATTTCTTCTCATTTGTGAAAACCGATTTATTGCGTTTTCAATAACTCTGTCTTTATTATTATTCTCAAATTCTCTGTGAATGTTAAGCATACAGAGACCAGAGTGTCTTTCCTCAGATATAGTTAATCTCAACCAGGTTCTTACACGTCGGAGGGTACTGAAAGATCTTATTGTTGTTGTGGTATTGTAAGAAAATAGTCAATGTAATTTTCAGGTACCTATGCATGTTTCACTGAATAATTTGAAATGTACTTTTATACTAAGCGTTATTTTAATATTCCAGGGGGGGGGGGCAACTGCTTCCCCTTGCCCCCCTCCCTGCCGGCGCCCATGTTTATGACTGCTACATGGGTCAGTGCAGCATCTCCCATCCTATATGAGCAGTCTATTCAATTTTCTGCTTTGACAAAATACCATATAGGAGCACTTCAGAGTATTTAATTTTAAATTATTTATTCCACACCAATTCATCAAAGCATATATGTCACTTTGAAGCACCATGCAATCCTGATCTGTCCTTATACACCGGAATATCTTGAGATCATCTGCAAAAAGCAGATAATCTGATTCAAAATGTTGGCCTAAATCATTAATCAAAATGACAAACAGTTTTGGGCCCAAATGGGACCCTTGAGGAACCCTCGACACAAACTCTGAGCCTAACCTGTAGAGTACTACCCTTTAAGTAAGATGACAATTACGACAAGAAGGAACCCCTGACACCAAAGTTTTTGAGCTTATGCAACAAAACATCCTGATCCAACAGATCGAAAGCCTTGCTAAAGTCTGTATAAATGGAATGAACTTCATACACCCACATTGATGTAGGATTGCCACATTTTACGTTAAAGGACAAACCATTAAAAATATTGGATTTTGTTCATTAACCTGGGACAAATGAAACAAGACAAATTTGATAAAGTTTCAGTCGAACGCGGAACGTCAGATGTCCCAGCGGGACAATTAAATTTATGGCAAAAATACGGGTTATTTGGTAACTCTACTTTGATGCTAATTTTTGTATATTAATTATAAAATTTCTAAAATACACAATACACAACTGATTACTGAACTTTTCTACAGTTGAAATACAGAATTTAAAAGATATTTAAATTCTATAATTTTCTCTCTTCCTGGAAAACAAACAGTTTCTTAATAACATTAAAATGTATCTTATTGAGAAGACTTTTTCTCAACTGAGGACTATCTCGAGGATGACTTGGTGGTTTGGGTTGAATATTTTTAAAATAGTTCTGGTTATATCACTGTTTTAATGAGCTTTATTCTTAATATGTCTGTTTTATTTGTCAATGTATTAATTGCTTGCATATTGAGCCTCATTTTTCTAATTTTAAGTAAGAGCACTGTTTGTGCGATTATTGTTATAAACCAATATTTATCTATGTATCTATATAACCCATGGAATAATGTTCTTGAGCCTTATCAAAAATAATATTTATAAGTTAAAGTGATACCTATTAGAATATATTTTGTAGAGAATCCAAAATGGAAGTAGATATTTTCTTAAAAAAACGTTCTATATATGAAAATGCAATTGTTGAAAGTGGAAGAAGAGATGATTTATATGACAGGTATGTTTTATAAGTGTAAAATACCCAAAAAGATTATTATTAGTAGTAAATTAATTTAGTATGTATTTAATAATATAGGTTCAGTGAAGAATCGTGACTATGATTATTCTATCTGAAGCATTTGCAAATAGACTGTTTAATTTTCTAGGAAATCTTCAAATAAAGCAGACGATGGTTTAGATGAACAATCTACCATTAATAAAGAAAGCAATAATATTAAAACCGAACTGGATATGTAAGTAACTATGATTTAATAAAATTTTCATCAAAATAAATTAGTTGTGATGAGAGTGAAGTGTGTTAAATTGTGTATTATACGTTCCTTTTATTTTTCACTTTATGTTAGTGGACTATGTTTTGCTATTTCAAAATGCTACCTATATAATTTTTATTTTTAGTTTGTACACTTATTCTTTTGTACTTTATATGTAAATACTATCAGTTGTAGTGCTTGTAAGGTTTCCCTAATAAAGAAATAATTCTAAATTGACAATGAAAACAGAAATACTTGTTAGTTCCAGTAGCACTGAAACATGATAGGAAAGTGAAGTTATTTTTTTTTGTAGAACCTGCAATGAAATGAAATGTAATTATGACTATTTGATTCAATCGGAGTTTATAAGTCATGAGGAAGTTGATATTAAAAATGATGAAGATGGAGAGGACATGCCAGAATCCAGGTAAGAAATTTGACATTATGATATTCATTCACAAGTTTTATGCATTCTGGACATTGTTTATTTACTTATTTATTTATTTATTTATTTATTTATTTATTCACTAGCATGGTACAATAAATTTATACATGCATTTCGTCAGCTGAATAAAATTATAGAATACTTATAGATTAGATTATGAATTACAAAGAAAGAATACAATACAATAAGACCTACATACATACATAGTATAAAAACGGATTACATAATATAAAATTACGGATTATCCGACTGCCAGAGATATTACATGTCAGGTTTCAGACAACATCAAAAATTGCAATTAAAAAACTCGGGTATTGAATAAAAGGTATTCTGAAGTAAAAATTTTTTTAGTTCAAGTTTATATAATCCAATAGAGTTTACCTCTTTGATATTATCAGGTATATGATTATAAATTTTTATTGGCAACACATAGCTGCTATTTTCCGTGTGTGTTAATCTATGCTGAGGGACATGAAGTGTATTGTAAACACCACCTGTTGTTAGATATGTATTTAAATTATTTTTAACATAAACAGCACACTGCAGAAGATATATTGATACAACAGTTAATATTTTTGGCTTCCTAAATAAATTTGTACATGAAAAGTTCATTTTCTTAAATGTCATTGTCTGATAATTTTTTTCTGCGTCAATACACAATAATACCAATAATGGTGGTATTATTGTGTATTGTCTTCAAGATTTTGTAGGGAAATGGCGTATATTAGAAAATAACATTACTACATCATACGCAAGACGAAATCTTAGACTCAAACACGTTGACTTCACTTGTCAATTTAATTTTTCTATTAATATATGGGTATATTTATTAACTAAACTTTCACGCGCCTGCATTTTAGGGCAATTTACGATTTTTAATCGAACTATTTATTTTTTACCACTTAAAGATGTTAATTAAAAATGGCAACTACTCTTTAATAATTTAATTTGTTCGGTACTTTAAATGTGTTTCTTATAACGATGTTTTCTTATTTTCTTATACAATATTTAGTCTTATTTCCTAAAGCTAAATAATGGCCGACCAAAGGTTGCCTGCAAATATGGCCGAAGCCGATATATCACATTTGTCGCAACCAACATAGTAATAAGACAAATTGGTCTTGAATAAATCAACTGGTAATAAAAATTGTAATCCGTATTTGAAGTATACAGCATATTTTTACTAAATAATTATATGGTTGTTTTCTAGGTGCGTTAAATATATACAAGTATTTTAGTTGGTCCACTGTGTAGATACATAAAACCGAAATGGAATATTGTAAATATTATTAAAAACACATTGATGCTTAAAACCATTAAGAAATTCTTTTTCTTGGTCCAGTATAACTTTTTATACTTTAGTAATATATCCGTATTTTCATATTATTGTTATCCGGAAAATCGGCAATTATGCTTTAACAAATAAAAATATTAATTGTTATTGAAGTACCTATTGAATTATTCTAAGTTTATCCTACAGCTATGTTTAAAAATACTTTTAGCATTAATTTGTCGGTATACTTTAACCCTTTATCATGTGTGATCGTCATATTTTTAAATCAGCATGTTGCAATTTCTCGAAAGTTGAAGGTGTCCGGCGGTAGCGTCATTGTCGTTGGTTTTTGTTTCTATTAAACATAATAACAAAAATTAGCACGTATACTTGGTCTACTTTAAAAACGATTGCTGACTGTGATTATATAACATTGATATCTTTATTTCATTGATCGTAAACATTGCCGGGATAGAACAATATTAATAACAGTGGATATTTAATGTATGGGTTATTTACACTGACGTCAATTATATTGCTTTAACTGATGATTTGATTTGGATATTAATATTTTTAGTTAGTATTATCCTTCCTAGAGTATCGCCATTATCTAAGAAGAATAATAATTTCTTTTCAGTGTAAATTACCTCACACCATTTGCAAGTTTTTTCTTATCATTACTATTAGGTGCCTTTTGCGGGATTGATGCTGCTGACTGTAGGGTTGTGGGGATTTAGACTTGTATGTACTGTACGACTGTAATTCTCCTCATTCAATCCATGATTATCTATTCTGGCTTATTCTTATATATATTTACTTAATCTAAGTTTTCTTCTATCCATGTATATTCTATTTTATTCCGTTATTTCTGTATCTCTACTTTAGGGCGCCTTATTTTATTTCCTTATTTTATCTTATCTACTAAAATGCATAAGCTACTAAACAAATATCACCCTGTCGCAAGTTTGAACTTGAACTTGGAGATTGTAATATAAACATTAAAGGCAAACTATAAACAACGCGAGCAATCAACGGGAGCGACTTTGAACCTTATGCATGCAATGATCATCACTTTGTTTTATATAAATACGCTACCGAACCCTC
>MU191345.1:0-10317 GCA_016904865.1 Pissodes strobi
ATTCAGTCATAAAATAAGACGAATTGTTTCCGCAATTGGTGAATCTGTTCGGCGCGTCGAGTATAGATGTGTTTCAAACTGGCTGGCGGATGTATGAAACAAAAACAGTCCAAGGGCTCTGGTAAAAAAAAAACTACGAGTATCGACGTATCTTTGACTTAGCTAGAGAATCAAATTATGATATAATGCATTGTTAGCATTTGAATTGACTTACGAGAACATTCTTTTTGAAGAAGAAGATGCACAGAAGATGAAAATGCATACAATAAATCCAGTATTTTAGAAGAGCACTACAAAACTCTTGGTGAGGAAAATTTCACATTATCGGGAAACAATGATAAATTTTGTTTAATGGTAGATGTTAGAATGGAACTGCGAAAGCTAAACTGGAAAAACCTAAAAACTTTTAAATATTTCGCCACTGAATTATGTAACCTTATTAGCAGAACACTAAAGGGAAGGCTTAATCGGGTAGACTTTGTATTCGATAGTTATTTAAAACTATCACCGAAAACAAGAGAAAGGCTAGGCTAATGACGAGTGTATTTGTGTTCATGAAATTACAGAAGATGTTCCTTTGCCTGTTCCAGAAAAAAAGTTTTGGGCTCTACTGAAAATAAAATTTTGCTTCAATCCTTTCTTCGCTCATTTATTTTAAAAAATGGTTACCAATTCTGGCCTGAAGTTCAACTGATTTGCAGCACTACAAATACTGAATATTTCCAATCGACGTTATCATCTTCCAAGTTTTTAAATATGTCGCAAAAAAGAGATAGAAGAAGCTGGTATGAGAATAATGGTTCACATAGCTCAGGCAGTGTGTGATAGACATGAAAAAATATGTATTTTGTTGTCAGATACTGATATTATAATCATGGCATGATATCATTTTAGAACATTTGAAGCTACCGGAATAAAGGTAAAACCTAAACCTGCAGCATTGGTTTTAATATTTATTTTGCTTTAATTTTTTTACAATTTTTGGATAAAAGCAGGAGCAGGAGCTACAAAACCGAGACATTCTATTACATGTTATGGCTGGTCGTTGTGGAACAGAAACTTGTTTCGTACTTCCGGCACTTTACCACTTAACAGGTGCGGATTATACTAGCAAAGTTGGCACAAAACGTGCTGTTCTTCATGCCGACCCAGAAAAATGTCTTCTAAACTTTGCACAAGGTATACCTACCCATAAAAATTATACCCCGTATATGTACTTATTTTGATTGATATTTTTTAGGGTTATCCGAAATCGAAATAGAGAGTTCTGTTCGACATGCAGACGGGTTTTTGGTAAAAGTATACCGCAAGAACAATTCTTGCAATACATTTAATTGTCTGAGATATTGGATTTATCATCACCAAAAGACCGTCTCTCTAGGAAAGTTACCACCCACTACTTCAAATATTAGATTCCTTATTTTACGGGGTTTCTATACTGTTTACAATCAAACTCATTGTTTCGAGAGAACACAAAGTCTTCTTGATCCCCTTGTTTTTGGATACAAAATCGAGAACGGCTGCCTCTTACCAAAGTCTGTAACGAACCTTTTTCCTCCAACTGAAGAGCTTGTACCAAGCTGCACTTGTTCGTAATGTTCGCGGCAAAATAGTGGCGGCTGTAGAGTTGCTAGTTGGTGTGTTGTTCCTGTGTTGTCAAGTGCACTAATCCCTACAATGAATAAATCTAAATCTGTTTAAATAACTGAAAAATATAATTATGTATTCACAAAATTTTACCTGCATTTTTTTGATAAATTTGGACTACCCTGTTATATGAAATTATCCTACTGATATATTCTCAACTTCATATTACAATGACAAAACATTAAAAGCTATAGCTTAAGTAAATAAAAAACTTTTATGTGTCAAACCATTTTAATTCCCTAGTTTTAGCAATAATAAGATTCTTAATAAATACACCTTAGACCACATAATTCCGCAAAAACATCGCGGGGACCTCTCAAAAGCCCAGAATCATACCTAGCGTATGGAGTATATCGGTAGAGAGTAGTTTTTCATTATTAAAAAGATTAAAAACTTTTACAAGAAATACCATTTCACAAGAGAGACTATCCTGTATGACTGTTACCTCACATCATACAGAACTTATGTTGGAACTCATGGGGTAACATTATTTTTATGAAAATATCATTGATAGATTTGCCTCCCTAAAGAGTCGAGTTGTTATAAAAAAGCTATAGTATGGTGTAGATTGAAACTAATTTTGACTTTGCCTCCCACTTCGGTGTCACAAGCTGAGTTTTTCAGGGATTAAAGTACATGATAAGATAACTCTTATTCCGGATGTACATAATACAAAATTAGACGGCGCAAAAGGGCACTATCATCAAAAATCGAAATATTGGAACCACCGTATAGAGATAAAAATAATTATTTCTTTAAATGAATTTTAGCCGATAAAAAGTATGTTTTAAACCGTCAAAAGTATTATTCATATGCCCAGACTTTTAAAACAATATTCAGTCTTCTAAAATTTGCAAAATTTGTTTATTGACTTTCCCAAATCTAAGGATGTCGGCCATAGATGAGCAGCTGGTAAAAGAATAAGCTTTGTAGATTTTCGTGTCGAATTGGTGCAGTGAATTAATCTACTTCGAAGCTGCCGTAAGTATTATTAAAGAATTATAAATAATATTTTAAATGCGAATGTGTTTGTTTGTTTGTTTCTTACGCTTTCACGCATAAACTGTTCCGATCATCATGAAATTTTGTACAGATATTTTCAAGGGTATAGTAAAGAACATAGGACACTTTTAGCTTTTACTCGCGGCTTCGCGCGCCTTGATTTTTACGGTTAGTTTTAATCCTATTCTTTAATTCCTTTTTAGGTTATATTTGTAAAACGTTTTTTTCTTGATTTTGGGCATGCCTTGGGTTAGTTTTGGTTAGTTTTTGTTCGTTGCGGCCCTGTAGCGTGCGAAGAGAGCGGAAGGCTATGGACATTCTAATGTAAACGTTATTGATTGACGAGTTCGCTGCTTGTTAACAAAGTATATTATACGCGCCGAGTCCGCATCCGACTTGGCAGCCGATTCGGCAAAAACCGCTGTGTGTGTCATGGCTCTTAGTGGTTGTCTATATTCAGGTGTCACGCGGCGTAAGGTGGCATTAGATTTTCATGTGGATGACCTCGATATAGGATATGTTTGCACATCAGTGTCTCGAGTACTAGCAGACTCGCTCAATATTTTTTACTTGTATTTGAATAACTATGCTATCTTAGCTTGTGCTAAATTACTTCCTCGAACTCACTACTACTTTTAGCATCTGAAATTACTTTTTGTATTGTTTCATTAATAATATCAATATTTCATCTGAACTTGTATCCGTTGTGCTGTCCATTTTAATTTGAACTCTGTTTAAAAAAGTATGCAATATTGTATAAATAAATAGTTACCCTTTAAAAAAATAATAAAAAAGTCATTGCTTAGGACTATAAGTATGCATGACATATTAAAATTTCGTGTTCCAAGTTTATTTTATCCTGAGTAGGCTATGACTGGATTGTTGACAACAGTACCCAACAATATAAAGAAGTATCAGTCTTGGCCTACTCAGGAACATCTTATATTTGAGTGAAATTTCCCTCGGTCCCAGTGTAAAACATGAAAAAATATGCAATAATTAAAACATTGACCTCTAATTTCCAGACACCCTGTTTGTTGCATCAACAAGCATATTGCATTGGCGAGGTTTAACAACATCCCTATTTTGATACCATTTTGCTCTTAGATTATCGCAACAAAATCTCCCTAATTTGCTCTATTACCTTGTAAAGACATAAGAAAAACTTTTATAAAGAATGATGTTTTCGCATCTAGGCCGTCCTTTTTTGTAAAATGAATGGTATATTTAAAAAAATACCATTTTTTAACCAAATTTTTGCACGGCTGAAATTAAATAGAGATACTTACGTTTAAAGTTATTTTCGGCCATTTTTTAAAAATAATTATAGAAAAATACTCTCCACAAAAACTTTATTGTGCATTGGATCAAAAATGAAGTATTTATTTTATATGGTGGTATCAATATCTCGATTTTCGATGATAGTGCCCTTTTGCACAGTCTAATTTTGTATTACCTCCGAAATAAGGGTTATGTTATTTATTATGTACTTCAATCCCTAAAAAATTCAGCTTGTGACAAAAAAGCTGGAGATAAATCGTTTTTTAAAGTGAATATCTTCGTACATACACTCTACTAATAGCCCGAATGATGAAGACGTGTGCCGGCTTTCCGCCCAACACTAAAAACGTGCCAGGCGGCGAGCCAATGTCTGCTGGCTGCCTGACGTCACTGCTACCATGGCAACGCGCGATCAAGTGCATATGAATACTGGGCGACTGGGCCTCATCATCGGCTGACGAGAATCGGTTAAAAATATAATAGTATGGTCGGTTAAGCATGTTTACATCGTATGCAAATGAACTTGGTATAATGAAAAATTATATTTATATTATATTTAAATTAATATATACATAAATATTTTAAGGTTTTAGTTTAGTTGTTCATTATTTTGGTGAAGAGGCTCTCACCTACTCCACCCGACGAGCCGCAACTGATATATACGAAATCACCCGGTCTTTACGTACAGCGTGTTTCATGTATCATTGACCTCCTAGTATCTTCTTGCTTCTGAAAATATTTATACCTTCAAAAATGCTATCGTATGTACAGGGTGGCCCATTTTCTATTATATTACGGGGTATCTCACTTACGAGTAAAGATAGAAAGTTGCGGTTTTCGCAATAATATGCTACTTTTTAATGGCACGAACGATGGTAGGAACAAAATGCTCATAGCCCGCTGAGATACAGGGCAAAATTAAAAATAATGTAGTTGAAAAACATATCGCAAAACTAAAAACTTTCTCTTATGCAGTTTTTTACGTAGAATCCAGTGGTGTAGTCAGATTTTTGCTGCAAGCTGTAATTTTTTAGCTATAAATCAAATTTTTATTTTTTTACGGAACACCCTGTATATTTTTCTTACGTTTGATTGGAATTTATAAGCTTAACAAAAATATTCATGATGTGTGTTTTAAATAATAAACCTAGAATTCATAATTTCTTAAATGTGTTCCTATATATATACAACATTCTTGGTGAGAATAGTATAAGCCTAATCCAAAGTTTACAGAATTAAAAATATAAGTTGGTACACTAAGCGCCAATTCAATGAAATCGTCATATAAAAGGCAAGCCGAGGACGCAACGCGACGGTAAAAAATGTAGCGGCTACTGAGGCAATAAGAGCTGAGTTTGACGCGATTTATTTTGGTCAAATCGCTATTGGGAACATAGAGTAAAATTTCCCGCTTTGTAAGTAATAAATGGAGGAATTTAAATAATGAAATATGTTTTCATTAAAATTTTTAAAAATATATTTTATGAAGTCACAAAAAAAGATGAAAAGGTAAAGGCCTTATTCAGCATATTTTAAAAAAAAATATGGTAAATACGATTGCATATTTAAATAACATTTGTAAAATATATTATTTTTTACTTCAAGAATGAATTTTAATACCCCGCGCAAAATTCTTTATTTTAATTTATTTTGGGGATGAACTACATCATAACTTTGCAAAACTTTACAAATTATTTTGGAAAAAGTTTTGCAAAACTAATTGTCTAAATTTTAGCAATTTCTATATTTCGTTAATTTTACCACAATAACTAATTAGCACAAAATTTAAAGTAATATACTTTTAGATAAACCTATATTTGCACCCACCTTACATTATTTTGCAAATGCACAAAATCGGATTAAAAGTTACCCTTTTTAGTTGGTAACACGGTTGATGGAACAGCATATGAATGTACACAGCTCTTAGAAGAATTTGCAAAACATATACATTACAATGCAAACCACACATTCTAGTACGGCTATGACGTTACATTGGTGCATCATTCGCATATTTGTGGGATCCTATAAATTCTAAGGCACTTTTCCAGGCTCGACACCTGCAAGTTTTTTTTTTTATTACATACTCTATTGTACTCACTATAAATCGATATTAATATTGAACATTGAAGGGAAGTAGGACAAATTTAACTTATAAGATTTGACCCAAACATACAAGTGAAGTTAAATAAAAGCTTATAATAAACTAATAAATACCTACCCTTTTGGGCTCCTAAAGAGCGATATATTGTCTGCCATTCGTCTTTCACAATCAACTACTGAACAAATATTTCGATTTTCGACTAGACATTTTACTCAGAAATCCACCAAAAACAAACAGCTATTTTTGCAATATCACCCTATACGCCGGACCGTAAACAAATTTAAAATAAACTTAAATTACCTAGCTCTCCACTGTAAACTGGCACCAGTCTACCGGGCAGGCGGGGGAGTGGCGGAGTGGAATTTGACGATGGCGCGGAGTGAATCAACTTATATTTTTAATTCTGTAAATCAGAATTAGTCATTTGTATACCCCTGCCAAATTTCAAGTTAATATCCCTAAAATCAAGAAGTGATAGGGGTTAATCTGATTTCATGGTCACCCGGTATAAGGTGCTCCATAAGAAAGTTATATTTTCTTGGGCAGCCGGTATATCTTTGAAGTTACAAAATTGTTATTAGCATATAATTACGGGAAAAGTTCATAGCATTTTTAAAATATGATTTTTTAAGGCGTCAAAAGATAACTGGGAGGTTAAAGCTGGATTTATAAACTTACGCCCGCGCCCGTGTTCACCGAGACTGGCGTTCGCTGTTCGCTGGCAAAAAATAAGCTTTTATCAACTCATTGCTCGCGTTGTCAAATTGTTATCCTTAAATTTGGAGGTTATATTTTGTAAATGTTCAAAACATTTATTTATGTATTCATTTTATTCGAAGCTAGTAAAATGTATGCTTGTCACTCATTTTTTACCAAGCTACAGATTTCACCGAATACCGAATATGGAATGTACGAGGAATCTTAAGCGATCAATCATCCAATTCAGCTGTTTACGTGCAGAATCACGAGGAAATATTTTAATTTGCGACTGATCAATTTGCCAACGTCCGACAACATGCCAACGCGAAACGCAAACTTATAAGCTGCGAGCGGAGCGCATGACTTTATAAATCCAACTTAATTCTACATGAAACTTCCTGACGTCAAGCCTGATCAAAATTGTATACTCTGTATTCTACCAAGTTGTGATATAAGAAAATATCCGATGAAATTTAGGATAGATAGATAATCAAATGGGTAATCACTTCTAACTGCCAGCTCTCTATATTCTTTCTACAGACATTTTGTGGTTTCATACCGCGGCAAATTTAATTTAATTAATTACCCACTTCCTTATTTTCCGCTAGGAACATATTTAATATTTTTCTACCTCTTGTTTCCATTTCCCAAAACCATCAGTTTAGCCTTGTAATGAAGATCATGCGAATTTACGAAAAAAAAATGTGTGTGCTTAAGACCAAACGATAGAAGTGTAAACTTCAACAAGCGGGGTCATCGTTTGTCAGAAGTTCGACCAGAGTCTTCGTTGCAGAGATACGGGCGAAAAACGCTTTTCCCCCCAAAACCCCCCATTAAATTAGAGCCTCGGTCCCTCCGTATGGTCTAAGGTGGCCCCCCATAGGGCGCACCTACCATAAGTATTTCGACCCCGTACCTCTTCCCGTTCTTCCGAAATTAAGTATTTAAGTTTTTCCTTCTCCCCTCCCCTGGACAAAGGGGGGGGGGGGTTGTACATTGGTCCAGTTTTCGTCCACGATCCTCTTTTTACCCCGGCTACAACCCCTGAAAATTTCAGCCCTCTACCTATACGGGAACGGCTTTTCCCCAAAACTACCCCTTAAATTAGAGCTCCGGTCCCCCCCGTATGGCCTATGGTGGCCCCCCATTAGGCGCACCTACCATAAAAATTTCGACCCCGTACCTTTTCTCGTTCTCCTGAAATTAATTATTTAAATATTTCCTTCCCCCCTCCCCTGGCTGGACCGGAGGGGGGGGGGGGGAGTTGCGGGGTCCCGTTTTTATCCAGAATCTTCTTTTTACCCGTGGTACATCTTCTATAAATTTCAGCCCTCTACCTATACGGGAACGGTTTTTCTCCCAAAATCCCCTCTTAAATTAAAGATCCGGTCCCCCCGTATGGTCTAAAGTGGCCCCCCATTAGGCGCACCTACCATAAAAATTTCGACCCCGTACCTCTTCCCGTTCTCCTGAAATTAATTATTTAAACATGTTCTTCTCCCCTCCCCCACTGGCTAAACGGGGGGGTTACGGGGTCTCGTTTTCGTCCAGGATCTTCTTTTTACCCGGCTTCATCCCCTGAAAATTTCGACCCTCTAACTATACGGGAACATGCCAGTAGAAGGAGCGTGACGCGTGACGTTACGTTACATATTTGAGCTTGACGGCTCGGTCTCATTTAACACCCACAATAAAACACAAAACGCGCCTAAAGTAGTTTACACTTCAAAAATGGCGAAATAGCATGTTAAAACTCCTGTTTGTTGTGGCGTCCTAGACACAAATCATTAGTCGCCGAGTCGTCAGAACAGTTAAATAGTGTTAAGTGTGTGTGACCAGAGGGCGTCACCTCATTAGGTAGCAAACGTTGTCACAATTTGGTTCAGCGTATGCAGAATAGAGCCCCTATTGTGGCGTACGACACACTGATTAAGTTTCTGCCATGTCTTCAACCGTAGCGCACCACTTTCTAGCGGCAGTTCTGCGAACTATCCTCATTGGCGCAGTATATTCAAACCGGCACACAAAACAGATTTGTAGCCAATTTATGGCTACTTTTGCTGTGACGTCCGAATGTGTGTTGCCACAACTAAAGCATACGCCACAATTGAGTTTAATGCACACACAGGTTGCCACAGTTAATGCGGCACAAACACACATACACACACACACACACACACACACACACATACAGACAAAAAATCGAAATTTTTTTTTTCGATTACAAATCGATAGGTATAAGTCCCAGAGCGATCCGACGTACCGTTACGAAGTTTTTCTCCCGATTGGTCTCGCCCTATAGAAAGCCCATATATAATTGTGGGCTTTCTAACAAGTGGCGTGGCCACTCGTGCCTGCGGCACGCGCGAGGCCCTTCGGGCCTCGTTTGTGTGACCTTCGGTCACACATTATTGCCACGCTCCTATCCGTACCGTGGCCTACAATTAGAAAGCCCTTATAATTAGAGTTACCAATCGCTAGTCTAATTTTATCGTGATAAATTTCTAACTGGATGCCATGGTAACCGACTTGTCAGTGTCAATCCTTAATTTGTTTAAATCTTTACCTAAATACCAAATATCAAATCTCTAAGTCGTACGATTGACGAATTATGTTGATTTTTTACTTTTTTTGATTACCATAGCAACCATTTTTTTGGCATCAAATTAAGCTTCATAAACAATCCTAAGTACCATACTATATCTTTTATTAGTGATATACATATTATTAATTGGTTGCTGTCGTAATCGACTTGTCAACGCCAATTGTTAATTTTTTTAATCTTAACCTAAATACCAAATATCAAATCTCTAAGTCGTACGATTGACGAATTATAACGATTTTTTACTTTTTTGTTACCATAGCAACCAATTTTTTACTATCAAATTAGGCTTCATAAACAATCCTAAGTACCATACTATATATTTTATTAGTGATTTGCATATTATTAATTGGTTGCTATGGTAACCATGTTGTCAACGAAAAATGCCAACATACTTTCACCTCTACTTATAAATTGACACCGAAAAAAGGAAAAGTTGGTCCTTGTTTACACGAACCAAAATGCCAAAAAATGGTAACTTGTGCTGTTTTCACACCCTGTATTTTAACCGATTGTAACCAAACTCAACAGGCTTCGAGGATTTTTGGACCTCTACCTCTATGCAAAATTTCAAGTCGCTATCTTCAAAATTGCGACCTGTAAATGCCAAAAAACGGTAACTTGTCCTGTTTTCACACCCTGTATATTAAACGATCATAACCAAAATCAATGGGTTTCGAGGGTTTGTGGACTTCTAACTTTGTGCCAAATTTCAAGTCGCTATCTTCAAAATTGCGACCTTAAATGCCAAAAAATGGTAACTTGTCCTGTTTTCACACCCTGTATAACAATTAGAACAAACGAGCAAACGAACAAAAATACGTGTCTTACCGAATACTTTCATTTGACATAAAAAAAAGAATATTATCCATGTTTACACGGACAAGAATGGCAAAAAAACGGTGACTTGTCCATGTTTTCACACCCTGTATATTAACCGATCGTAAGCAAAATCAATAGGCTTCGAGGGTTTGTGGATTTCTAA